>JAGQDJ010000067.1:0-195446 GCA_022885665.1 Triops longicaudatus
ATATATAATATATATAAAATTTGCAACAGAAACGCGCTAAAATTAATGGAGAAACTAAATCAAGTCTGATTTTGCTATTTTTCCAGAACATACCGGTGGCACTTTTTTCATTGCTACGTGTATTATATTGGGTCGATGAATAAATCCGCTCCCATTTTTACCCAAAATTTGGAATGAATTTCTCAATACGTAACGAACTTTACTAAATAACATCAACACTGTTTTATTGCTTAACATCAGTCAAAAAATTAGGAGTATGAAAATCTCGCTTCTCCCTGGTCGTCTCAGTCTTATTTCCCAAAAAAATGAACAAGACTAATTTTTTAGGTATATTCAAGCAATTTTTTTTTTCAAGAAGGGAATTTTGGAGAAAACGAAAAGGATGCTAGTCTGGTTGAGGCAATAAATCAGATGCAATCAGATGCATGTTTCAAAATGTTTGGACAATAAGAAGGACGCATTAAAACAACCAGGAATATATTAGCAGTTTCTACTGGCAAATCGCACCCACATGCTCAGAGGCGCAGCTAGGAATTTGTTTCGGGGTAGGCCTGTACACTCAAACGCCCCTAAATTTGCCTCAATTCAACTAAATTTTTATTTGCGAGGATACATATTGGAATAGAGTAGAGTAGCTCACCGGCCCACGCAACAAGACATTCATGAATTCATGTGCATCAATGTAAGACCTGCTACAATTGCGAAAAGGAGGAGTCAAGAATTTTTTTTAAGGATTTCGGGGTAGGCCTGGGCCTGCCGGGCCTACCCCCTGGCTGCGCCACTGCACACGCTGCTCCTGCTATCTATGGCTTAGCCGGCGCGGGAGCCACAAGTCTGCTCTTCTTACGTAACCAATGGATTTCAGGCGTATCACAAGACTTTCGTGTTAGACATGGACAGTCCCTTGCATCTGCTGAACCGTCAGATGCATGTTTCAAAACTGCAAAATCTTTAGTTTGTCTGTATTTACCCATAAAATGTGCGACGCGGTCGGTCGCCATTTTTAACGCAAACATTTAGACTACGAAAAGATTCAGAATCACGCTTTCTTTTAGGGCGTGAGGAGCACAAACTTTAATATTTTTTCAGTCATTTCTGGAGCGGCGTGTCTTTCATAGATAAGCAAAGGAAAAGATGGCTATGATTTTCAGCGGTATCGTCCATCTTTCTATGGACCTTGTACGCTTTAGCCGATTGTTCGTTATAATCGGTGTACGGTATAGCGAAATTTTACTGTGGTAAATATTTTGCGAAAACGTAGTTTCTTTTGCAAACATTTTTGTTTTTCGCAACCAGTTTTGCAAAAAAAAAAAATAAATAAATTGCACGACAGATTACGGTTACAATTACGGTGTTTCCATCCGTTTATTTTACATTTTAGGCGCTTCTGGTGTGAAAGATTTACTTAAGTCACTTAACATAACTCAATCTAACCTAATCTATTCCAGTTTGTGAACCCCAACCGATCGGACGTGCCTAGGAAAAGCACCAAATCCAAAGCGACACCAGCCTGAGGAGTAGATGACTCTGGACTAAGGTAAACAATTATGATCCCCCCACTTTGCTTCCCATAATCCTCTCCAGAACCTATCATTAATTGCCCTTCATTTTCCAAATAATCCTTGGTTGCGTGAATGGGCAGCGAAGAAAACGGGGAAGGGATGGTAGAGGGAAGGAACCCTTATGGCGTGTCTGAAGATCATGTGTTGGGTGTGAAGAAGAAGAGAGTTTGGTTTCGAACAGCTGCAAATTCGCAGTAAGTCATTGGCTCGAATGCGTGTCATTAGCTTTCGGTAGTAGTTTACGTTGCTTCGATTACAATCGTGAACCGTTTTTCGGTATCGATTCACAGGGCTTTCCACGAACGAATGACAAAACATCGTCGACTTCCTTGGAGAATATTATGGTGCCATGTAGAATGGATTTGGTCCATTTAACTTCTGCGCAACGACTTATTTTAGGTCTTTTTGTGCTACTTTTAGTGAACGTGATATGGGTATTGTCCTCGGAGCTTACGGAGGTAGATATTTTATGTTTTAACGTTACTGCGTAACATATGTACAACACTCGTTTGTTGTTATTTCAGTACATATTCCATGAAGCCAAGTATGACAAGCCATTCTTCACCACATATATAAAGACGTCGATGTTTATGCTATACTTATCTGGTTTTGCGTTTTGGAAGCCATGGCGAGATCAGTGCACTTCTCAAATGTCATACAGCGTAAGTTTTCAACGGAAGGAAATTTTTGAAATGAAGCTCAATCTCCGGTACTTCATTTTCAGGCATTAAAAACGGAAGATGTCGACAACGACGAGACCGATACTGCTTACCACGAACTCGAACAACCGTCTTTGAGTGAACCTAGCTACGTCCCGATTAAATATGTTGAAAATGTAGAAAGTGGAGATGAAACCAATATTCGGGTGGTTAGGTTTAGTAAAGTGGCGGAAGTATATTTCCTTCCTCTAAAATTTTAACCGTTATTAAGTACTAAATAATAAAAGGTACGTCAGCTATCGCCAGAAGAAGCAAATGATGCATTGCTATCTCGACTGTCGTACTCTGCTTCTCAGTTAGCTGAAGCAGCCTCGCAGAGGGCAGCCAACCGATTACCTGTAGGAGAAGTCGCTCGTTTGGCGTCAGTATTTTGTGTTCTGGTAAAGGAGTTGTATATTTGGTGTTGATATTGGCATTGCTTTTAATTTATGTCTATATCCGCATAGTGGTTCGTGGGAAATTATTCCTATCAAGCAGCATTGTCTCGCACAGAAGCTGCGGTCGTCAATGTTTTGTCGTCGTGTTCCAGCTTGTTTACCTTATTGTTAAGCGCTTGTCTTCCTTCGGGGCCAGCAGATAAATTCTCGTTGTCGAAGTGCATTGCTGTGTTGACCAGCATAGCAGGAGTGGTAAGTTGTGCCAACGTGTTGTTGGTGTTCGGCGTTGTTTTTTTTTTTGGGTTATTGATTTAAGCTACAACGTACTACATTGATTGGGTATTATGTAGGTAATGGTTAGCCTGTCAGATTTTCCGTTGGAGAGTAAAACGGTTGTTCCTACAGGGGCATTAATGGCTCTGGTTGGTGCATCTTGTTACGCTGCTTATTTAGTACTTCTAAAACGCAAGGTCCAAAACGAAGACCAGTTGGATTTACCCATGTTTTTCGGTAACGAAAGTTGAAATGCCTCAGTTTTGTTTTTTAACTAAATTTATCATCCAATCTGCTATAGGTTTTGTCGGAGCATGGAATACTATTTTACTTTGGCCAGGTTTTCTAATACTTCACTATACGCACATAGAGTCTTTCGTTTTACCGACTTGGCGACAGTTTATATTTATCACAATAAATGGTCTCATTGGCACCGTCTTGTCTGAAATTCTGTGGTTATGGTAATATTTTTCCGTTACAGACTTATTTCACTATAATACCTTCATTTAATGTATTTCAGGGGTTGTTTTTTAACGTCATCTCTGATTGGAACGTTGGCGATGAGTTTGTCGATTCCATTGTCGATGTTGGCGGATGTACTGTTAAAGCACGTCTCGTATTCTGCTCTATTCTACTTTGGGGCGTTGCCAATTTTTGTAGCTTTTTTTGCAGTCACCTTGTTTGCTCAGTATGATGATTGGGATCCCGCATATGACTTGTTGGCCAGGGTTACAGCTTTTCTGTGCTGTTTTTGCAAGAAGTTTTCTTCCAAAAAGTACGTTCGTTT
Organism: Triops longicaudatus; assembly: GCA_022885665.1. Taxonomy (NCBI): domain Eukaryota; kingdom Metazoa; phylum Arthropoda; class Branchiopoda; order Notostraca; family Triopsidae; genus Triops; species Triops longicaudatus. The sequence continues at coordinate 3,719 of JAGQDJ010000067.1, forward strand.
AATCCTCTTTAAGTTCATATTTATGATATTGGCTATTTAACAGGCCAGTAGTAGTTATTGAGGACATTGAAAACACTGCCCTTATCGATTCCCACAGTGAAGAGAATAAAACGTAAGCCTTGTGGAAGTGATTTTAGGCTTAGTGGGCTGCAAAATGAGTGAAGCTTTCCCGTCCCATATTGTGTGTTTCCAAAGCAGAGCGTGAAGCGACAAATTTGTCGCTCTAGTCACAACTTGCGTTGCTTTCCAGCCTTCTTTCAGTAGCCGCACAGTGCTGATTTTGGATTAATTTTCGTACATTCAGAAGACGAGAGTGTTAACCAGGTTAATGGTTTATTTTTCTTAGATAGCTTTTGTGGAAAAGTAAAATACAGTACATGTTTTTGTATGGTATTCGAATGAAAATTGACAACGCGCAGGTCGCCACTAATACATGCACTTATGCCCCCTTTATGTACAAATGTCGATCAACAACATTCTTCTTTGTAAATCTATATATCTTTAATAGCTTCCAGTCGGGCGGGCGTCCATGGTCATGTCGTGACCCAAAGAAGGTTTGCCAAGGGACATGATGTTCGGCATTGCCGCTGCAGATAGATCAAAGCCGGCCGGCGCAGCTGCTGCGAAATCAGCGCCAAGGGAAGCAGCTGGACGATCGTAACTCGCAGCAGGTGCTTGATCATACGTTTGTGGGGTTTGTTCATAACTTGAGGGTACGATTGGGGCGTAATTTGGGGCATAAGCAGGAGATGGTGCAGAGTAATCGTAAGTTGGTTGAGGCGGCGGCATTGCGTAAACGGGAGGGGGTGGAATGAAAGCGGGCTGGTATTTTACAATTTTGTACTTGTGATAGCCAAAGAATGGGTTGATTTTGTACTCCGCTTTCTTAGTAGCGAATACTCCGGCAAAGCATCCCAAGATGGTCAAGGCAATGATGACCTAATGTGCAAAATTCGTTTTTAGTAACGCGATTAAGATGACGGTAAAGTGAAATTAAGTTTTACTTACTTTCGCTCCGTTCATATTGATACTGTGGCAGTGATTTGTACACTTGGGTCTATAAAGGAGCTGACGAACTTGCTATGAAGTGCTCGTAGGGAAGCTAGGCCGAAGACTCCGTGTTTGAGACAAGTTCGACACGAGCTTTTATACCTGGACTCATCCGAGTTTCCAAGGTGGGGGTCGGGAGAAAGTAACCTTTGTACCGCATTGGCAGTTCCTCACATCTAGAGATTCATGGGTGGGTTGAAGATAGCCTTAAAAATTTCCCCTTTCAATTGCGTACAATGTTACAGCAGAAGTTACTTAAAAAATAGCAGACACGAAAAAACGAAGACATTACAGAAAATCAGTAACTTCATTGAAGTCCCAATTAATGATAGTACTTCAATAAATTAGAAAAAAAATTGAATAGACTGTCCTATAAACCTAATTTCTTACCACGTTCCGTCCCACCCCATACAAGGTCCGTTAGTACGGGAAAGAGGTCATGCCTACGGGTCATAACAGGTCACTACAAATCTTAGCAAAGCCATCTGCCTCTATGTAGGGTATAACCCTGTAGGAGCGAAGTTCATTATCTCAATGGACCCACTCGAGCAACGAATGTTTTATGATTTAGTAATTTCCCAAGTAGCGCGCAGTAAAATCTTGCTATGGGCATAGCCATGTCTGAGGGTGAGGAAATTTTGGATATTATGGGAAAGGCCCACAGGTTTTGGCCTGCATAAAAATAAACTAAACGTAGCCGTGACAGAGTATCAGCCGATAATGAAGTATCTCTTAGACCGAACAAATACGTAGCTTCACGTCGCCATGATTGGCGATACAGAAAAATTCCGATTTTTTAACCGGTCGGAACTGGAGGTTGTAGACACGTCGTTATAGGTGACAAAATCGGTACAATTGATGTGTTAATAATATTTTGAAAAAGCGGCAAAGCAGGATAATAAGTGGAAAATAACTGCATTACACACATTATTTATACTTTTGTTAGATCAATGCGGCAAAGTTTCATACTAACCTTGGATGTTCAAAATCGACTCAAAAACACAGTTAAGTGAGAAAAATGTTTGCCAAGGCGCTTGACATAATCGAGTTTTCGTAGTAAGGGTTGGCTGCTTCCACTGTATAACCTATTAATTGTCTTACGCTGCCGCAAATCTGTTGCTGACATTGTTGCAATGTTACACGTTACAATGGTGTACGGAGCATAGCACCAAGTTGTGTCTGCAACGGGAAATGTTCTGGTATGTTGAGTAAGGTTGCATAAATGCAGAAAAATTAGGAAATGATTAAAGTGTAGAGCAAAAGAAATACGCACTCTGAACGAAAAAAAAAATATCGGACAAGACTGTTCAATTATAAATTAAAAAGCTCTGTTGTATCATGTACAAAACTGCATCGTACGTAATGCTGTATTTCAAAATCAAAAAGCGCAATGCGTAATTCTAAATTTCTGTAAAGACAATCTTCCATGAGCTGGGCCAAAGCTGAAAAGAAAGGTTGCATGGACCTATTTCGCACCTTTTTTTGTACATAAGACAAGGGCTTACTAATACCCAACTTTATAGTATATACGAGAAAATTGTATATACGAAATGTGCGTCACAGTCTAATTTCCGACGTAACAATCTTCGGACAAGCGAAAAAACTTTCGTACTAATACGATCACGTTATTTTGAGTAACTAAAAAATGTTCTCATGAAAAGATCTTTTAAACGATTCACTGTTAACAAACTGGTAGCTACTCTGAGGCTTGCAATGAATGTTCCTTTGGAAAATGATAGTCCTACTAAATAAGTCACAGCTAGAAGTGTCATTCTCGGAAGCAAAACACGTAAGACCTTCGTTGCTTTTATATTAAACCATCAAGATTTTTTTTACAGCATTCACTAGTTATCACGTGCGTTTCTTCTTAGTCTTAACATTGGATGTAATATCCAAAGAGCGCTTGAAAGTTTGGGGTAATTCTTGAACAGAAAAATTTCCTGACGCGGTGCGAATGGTTTGTTTCCCTTTCGTTTCTGCGCCATTCTTGCTTTCAGTTTTAGCAACTATTGGTTTACTGGAACTTTTTGGCATAGGTTTAGTTTGGGGACCAGTTTTTGATGGAGCGGGTGCATAATCCACGGTAACATGAGCTTGAGGTCTGCGTTTGGCAGCTTTCAATTTCTCTGCAGACTTGTTGGGTTTATCGTTTTTCGCGTGAACAGATACGCCACCTGCCTGTGTTTGACCTTGTCCTTCCCCGTCACATGCCTCATCTTCTTGCTTTACCGTCACGATACCTTGCCAGACAGCAAGGCTAGTGATCCTGCATGTTGTGTTTATTGACGTAATAATTTCTGGCTCAACGGTGGGTTCAGCGAGCTTCGAAAAGACACCGTAAAAGTTAATTTGTTTCATAGTTTCCTGCTCAAGTTCTATTTACCACGAAATTCCAAAGTTTAATAAAACCGTCGTTGGAGGCCGACACGAACCATAAATTTCCCGATTCTACGCCTGCTGCTGATTGGCTAGTTTTCGGGGGTCGACAGACCGCTAACGAGCGTACTCGCTTCTCATGAGCTGCGAAACTAGACAACTTCTCTTTCGTTTGAACATTATGGACCTCGATTTCAGCAGCTTCACCTCCAATCGCAATTATTTCATCCTGGAAAACAAAACTACAAGATTATATGAACACCTGACTTGTCAGTAAAACATACCGTCAAAAACACAACAGCACAGACACGGCGCTGAAAGTCAATCACATGCGTAATTCCTGCAACAGCTACGCTGTAAATGTGAACCTCATTGTTTACAGCCACTGCGTAATGATCAGCGGAAAGTGACCATGTCACTAACTCAGCAACTATTTTCGAAATGGTAAAAATTAGCGGGAAAACGTGATTAAAATATTTGGAGATGTCGCAGCGTCTTACCTGCTTTAATATTCGTAATATAAGCTGTTCGCCCTTTAATTAAGTTCCACGTCTTTAAAGTTCTGTCTTTACCAACGGAAAGGGCTAATTTGCCGGACGGATGAATGGCGAGTGCTACTACGCCACCCTTGTGAGCATTCAAAGTTTTTTCACATTGCCAATCATGGGTTTTCCAAACGCAAATATTTCCATCATCACTTCCAGTAAACAGATGGCTATTTCTGTAAAAGTCCAAGCACGTGATCGTTCCTAGAAAACACAATATTTTAAACTTAATGTCACAGTAAAATGACAATTACCGTTGTGTTGCTGCAAATAGCCATGTTCTGTTCTTTGTTTCAAATCAAAAAGTCTAACTGATTCGTCTGCACTGCCGGAAGCTAAATAGCGCGACGAGACGGCAACTGAACGTATGCTACCACAGTGACTGTGATTAGTGAAACTTTGAGATAATGCCCAGCCCTGTTTGATGATGGGTTACAAAAATCGTCAAAAATTTATAATATTATATAGTTTTCAATTTACCCCTTCACTATTCTTCGTTAGTCTATAACCTAAAATGAATTCCTCGTATGTTCCAACAAGAATTTCAAAAGTAGTGTCTTGAAGCGATGACCCACGTGTTGTGTTATCTTGAGCGAGCGCCATTTTTATGAATCGATTGAACGCAATCGATGTCTTTGGTTGGAGGGAATTTAACCTACTCAGAAGAAAACCGATGAGCACTGAAACAAGGTCAAATCTTATTTTGTTTCAGCACTTAAAATAGACAACGATTATTTTTGCTTAATAATCCTTTATGGGTTCTACTAGCTAATTCATGTTTAACTAAATGATACGGCATTTAATGAAAGTTTTGATTGCAGATATCCGAACTATCTAAAAAAGGGTTTCATCGTAACCCGCCATTATATAATCACTCGTTATGTTACTAATCTACAGAGGTGATCGTTCCAAAAAAGGACGCTGCTATCAAAATGGTTGCGAATTGATGACTTTCAAACAATGAGAACTTATAGTTTCCTGGTTCCTCGACGAAATGGTCTGGCACTGCACAAGGTCAATGAAGCCATTTTGTTGTAAAATTTCACATCAAGTGTAAGTGTATCTTAAAAATCGTGCGTGAAAACTTTTCACTCACGATTGGTGCGACATTGGTATTTAATATATCTTTCCACTGAAACGATACACCAATGGTGTTGCAGTGTAATATAAACCGGAAAATGTTAGTGTGTCCTGAAAAAAAAATTAATGGCATTGCTTCAAGGCTGGTGAGTGAGTATATATAGGAAACCGATTTCGATTCAACATTTGTAGAGCTACTATTAGACTTCAAGTCCCGTTGGGTGTTCAGAGCAAAATGGCTAAGTATCAAGTCAGCTAGATTACCTTTCTTAGAAACTCGTTTGTTTTAAACGCTAACTATTTTTAGGCATCGGTTGCTATTCTAGCGCTAACTTTTGTATGCATCTGCGTAACCACCAACGACGCAGTTAAGATTGACAGAGAAGATTTGCAAGCGAAGGAAGCGACAAGTTGGCAATATCGTCCAGGAACCAACGTATATCCTGGAGCTTATCGACGTGTCTCTGTGCAAACGTCTTATGGCCAAGGACCCGCTGTGGCCGCTGCTGCAGTAACTTCCTCGTCAGGTCCCTCCTACAATTCGGTGTACAGTCCTGTATATCCTGGCAACTTTCCTTATTTACCGGTCGCTGCCGATATTATTCGCCAGTATTTTCCTGCTGCGTCTAGGTACACATACTTTACAGCATAACATGCGTACCCTGGCCACTTACGCTTGCCTCATTGAAGCATTAACCATTGATTGTGAACGCGTTTCCATCCCTTCTTTTATACTGTTTGTATTTTTGTAGACGTACGGGCTTTACAGCTTTTATAGCAACTGGTACAAATAAATGTACTTCCTTTTCGGCGATACGATTAATCGTATTCATATATATCTTAAGTCTGACTGATTAGAAAAGCGGAAAAACGAATTTTGAGAAGAGCTAATGAAAATACAATGTGATGGAGGAATTAAAGATTATAAGGAGGATGCAGTAAAAGATATCCAAGAAAGCTCCAGCAGCTTCAATTTAGAAATCACAGTCATGATCTGAGCCTGTTTTCGATGGCTCACCTCGTCCGAGATGCCCACGTCTGTTCTTCTCACGTAACCAGCGGGTTTTAAGTGCCTCACAACGCTTGCATATGACATCGACAATCCCTGCTGTTTCTTGGTCTGCCAGATGTGGGTTTGCACCCTCTGAAGTTGCTACTTTGTCCTCATTCACCTTTAAAGGGCCACCCGGTCGGCCGCCATTTTGAGCACAATACTGTCCAGTGCGAAACCGCAAAAAAATTCTGAGACACAGTAATTGAGGGCTTGAGGATAATAAAATGCACATTATTTGCCGTTTCTAGAAGTAGTGAGTCCTTCAAAGAAATGATAATGCAAAAATATGTCGATGATTATCTGTGGTATTCGTCTTTCAGCGCTGCGTAAAAACTGTGTTCCAGTCAACAATATCCTTAAACATGTCAATAAGAGAATCCTTCTCCTCGTTTGTGAAAAAAAATGTCCATATGCAATTAAAAAAAAAACACCTGGGCTGTTTGAATTCGAAAGTAGTCGGAAAGAGGCCAATATCTTTTATCTTCACCAACATCCAGTTTTACTAAACCCATACGACAGCAGGGTGGCGTTAATTTCGGCTACTGTTATAATTTTTCGAAAAACGGTCTTAGAAGTGAGGCATGGAAAAAATTATTCTACAATGTATGTTAACTATATTATCTCCGTCAAAATTAAACTTCGAAAGTCATCGCAAATTTTACTTATTGCAATTTATCCAAAACTCTTCAAAATTGGCATTTTGAAAATGTGGTCCGAATTCCGGCTACCTGCGAAAAATGTTCTTAATGAATTCTACAACGACTTCAAGAAGGGAACCATTCAATTAAAAGTATTTACAACGAGACAAGAAATTCCTTTTTATTACAAAAAAAAGCCCAAACAAATACGCCTAAAGCTGATAGCACGACACTGCGGTGGGTCAAAGACTTTGAAAAAGTTTGGCACAAGATGCACTGCCGCCAGATCGCTGAAATTTAAGCTCGTTGCTTAATCGAAATTCCCCACATCACTACTTTTTGAAGGTGTAGACTTTTTCCACAAATACAGTTAATCTTCGGTATTATGCGTACAATTCCGAGAAGCTTGGTACTTAAACAAAAATTAACCAATGAAAGGGATAGCACTTTCTAGCGAAAATGGCTAATTATAAAAAACTCTTGAAGTCTGCCAGGCATGTAATTTTCCTAAATTAAATGACTCAACAAGAACATGACGGAATGAATACCTGATTTTTAGAAACAGCGGTCAGGAAAACAATTTTTAGTAGCATGGACTGAATAACAATGTGAAATAGAGATAAAAATGCATTTGATGGATCATACACCACAATCCACCTTTTTATGTGCAATGTAAATTCATGGGCAGATCTGAAAAAAAAAACGCGGTCCTGGATCAGATTTGGATCCCTAAAAGGGATCTTTGGATCAGATCTGGATCGGAACTGCACTTCCATAATTCCTGTCCTTTTTTAGAAGTATCAGTAACGAATGTCTCCCAAAAATACAGATACAAGCGATGTTCCGAAAACTTGATGGTTCTATAATTTTTGTGATTTCACACTTACAAGAAAAAAGGTATGTTTTATACACATATTATTGTAATAAAGAAGTTGAGCGTAAATACCATATTAAGGTGTTCGGTATGGCAATTTAAAAGAATGTTATGGTTTTATCCAACGCTGTAACAAGGCATCAGAAATGATCCAAAAACCTCCCGTGACTCGAAACCTCGCAATCCGTGGCCAGCTATGTTAAGTGATCCGGGTCAGATCTCGATCCTTTTTTTTTTTTTTTTTTTTTTTTTTTTTTTTTTTTTTTTTTTTTTTTTTTTTTTTTTTTTTTTTTTTTTTTTTTTTTTTTTTTTTTTTTTTTTTTTTTTTTTTTTTTTTTTTTTTTTTTTTTTTTTTTTTTTTTTTTTTTTTTTTTTTTTTTTTTTTTTTTTTTTTTTTTTTTTTTTTTTTTTTTTTTTTTTTTTTTTTTTTTTTTTTTTTTTTTTTTTTTTTTTTTTTTTTTTTTTTTTTTTTTTTTTTTTTTTTTTTTTTTTTTTTTTTTTTTTTTTTTTTTTTTTTTTTTTTTTTTTTTTTTTTTTTTTTTTTTTTTTTTTTTTTTTTTTTTTTTTTTTTTTTTTTTTTTTTTTTTTTTTTTTTTTTTTTTTTTTTTTTTTTTTTTTTTTTTTTTTTTTTTTTTTTTTTTTTTTTTTTTTTTTTTTTTTTTTTTTTTTTTTTTTTTTTTTTTTTTTTTTTTTTTTTTTTTTTTTTTTTTTTTTTTTTTTTTTTTTTTTTTTTTTTTTTTTTTTTTTTTTTTTTTTTTTTTTTTTTTTTTTTTTTTTTTTTTTTTTTTTTTTTTTTTTTTTTTTTTTTTTTTTTTTTTTTTTTTTTTTTTTTTTTTTTTTTTTTTTTTTTTTTTTTTTTTTTTTTGTCATGCTTGTTGATCTGGATCGGGTCGCGACCCAATCCAGATCTACAAGATCAATCCAAATCCGGATGGCTTTTGGACGCGATTCGCCCATGTAGGGGGTACACCGAGATTTTTTTTGTTCACAAGCGAATACGTCATTGATCCCATCACTACGACCCTTATGTGACAAGTGAGAAGTTGCTCTGATAATTGGTACCTTTCATCATACACACAAAGAAACAAAACACTTTCTAACGAAAACGCTGAACTACTCTTATGCAGAGGCAGGGGGGAGGGTGGGAGGGTGTAACACCTCCCCCTCAAATGTTGACGCAAACTGTCCAGTAGGTGAAATTTGGCGTCTCTTTGGTAAAATTCATGGACCAAAGAAATTCAAAGTGTACGGTATAAATAAATAAGAAAGCAAAGAGGGACGGTAAAGTTTGGATAGCCACAAAGTAACTGGATTTTTGGAAAGAATTCGTCGGTAACTTCGTCGACACTTCAGAATGCTGGGAGCATTAGTTTCTGCATAACACTTAGTGTTAGTTTTTAACAATAATTAAACCCTTTTGGCTCGTTGCATGAATTTTAATGAGAAAAACAACGAAGACTTCGTTAGTAGCCTTTTCAGTGACTTTTGCAACAATGGGTGATATGGCTCTCGGTAAATATTTCAAATCTGGATTCACATGTGGATATTTATCAACGACATTTTATTAATAATGTTTTCCCGACCGGGCAATTTTAGTAAAAATAATAAGTGGAGCTTGTGTGTGCGATTTCACTAACACAGATTACAAAATTAAAGTTTTTAAACAGTAATGTTTTCTTACTAAATTTGTAAATATGGTGTCTTTAATAATTTAATACTACTTTGAAAACAATCGAATTGAAACTTTTGAATTTAGTGCTCTATCTCCCCAAATCGAACGCTGTCGCGGCGCCCTTGCTATTATTAATGAATTTTCACGGCTTTAGGAATCTGGTATCGTTACAGGCTGACATGTCGAAATAATCTCATAGTTGCATGCGAAAAAAATCACGGAGTTCATATTTGGGGTTTCTACTGTACATTAAACCCAGACTACGAGGAAGCAAACAGAAGTGCTGCTTACCATGTGGTACAAGCTTTGCACTTTACAGGAAAATTATATGCTATCAAAAGGTTATGGATCAGTAGTTCACACAACTACATACACCGTACAGTACCAACGACCAGAAGAACTTTCGCCGATGGTTTGTCGTTCAGGTCAATGGAATTTAAAACTTTTAATAACTTCTAGTCCGACTGTCCTTGGAGCTGTCATTTACCTTCATACACTGAAAAATCAGCATATGGCACTGAAAAGTACCTAATTTTCTAGAATTTTCGTGAGTTTTTATTTTTGATCTCAAGAGATCGAAAATCCTGCAAGGATTTACATCTTTAAAGATTATTATAAGGTGACGAAGCACGACACACTTTTCTTCTAGTGGTCTGCGTTTATTGAATACGTAAACCATTGCTTCTCTTCAACATTGAGTAATTTTAAAGGTTTTACCCAACCAAGTGGAAATCTTGGGATGATGTCAAGGTCTGGCGCAATAAAACTGCCAGACTTTACTCTCATTCTTTGCATAATAATGATCTTGCACCACCTTCACATTCCACGCAAGCATCCCGTAGAAAAAAAAGCCTTATCACTTCACCGGCGCGGTAATTTCAACCTAGAACGCACCGCCACATTCTTCCTATCTTACCTGGTATTAGGGGTAACAGGCTGGGATATCCCTAATACCAAGTGGGCGAAACTTAACTGCGCGTGGCCTTGTACACAAAAGCCCATTGTTCTTTTTTCTTCGCCAAGCTTGTTCCTTTGAACTCAGCAAGCCAAAAAACTGAAGTTCTGGTAAAACTAAACGCTTCCAGTCGCTGAACCTCGATTTCAACGAATTTCTTACTGGGCAAAATAATGCACATCATTTTCAACGTGCCGAGACCTCAGTAAGGGAACCGTGGCGGATTGTGTATGAAAGTATTTTCAGCTTAATCTTTCGTAAAATAAAAAGTCTCTGTTTGGGAACTCATTTGCGCGCTGACCAGGGGGATGTATCCTTAGAGCATACTGCCATGGGGCTAAGTTTACCCAAAACGCCCCACAGCTATGGAACCTTTTTGTGATATGCCAAAGGGAGCTAATTTTCTACCGCTCTGGCTTCCCTCTACTTGCCGTATGTCCTGGTCTGCCTTCCCAAATCCGGCTGATGATGTTGAGCAAGTCTACCGACCAGTCCTCAGTCTTCCTGGATACCTTGGACCGTGCAATCCCGAGTGATATACGCTCGAACCATCTGCAACTACGTTTGTTGATCAAGTAAGGCAACAAAAGAAAGTTTCAAATATAGTCTACATTTTACGGTTTTATTCATTCACTTTCTTATTTTTTTTTTAGGTAGCAATAGTTGTAGCATATCGGATATATAGTGGTCAGAAACGTGTGACTATCGCATTGAAAAGTGTGTTTCGTGGCCATGCATGATAAAAGCCCCAAAGTGTAACGGAGTTGAACGAAAGGACCAACTGTGCCCGACCGGAAACTCGGACAGAAACATCCACTGCCGAAATGCCTCTCACTAGATAGGCTCTTTTCGTGTTACGCCCGGTGTTGTGTTCGTTAGTTTCGTGGTCCACATATGCAATTACGCATGTGACTGAAACACACTAAGTTGGAACTTTTCTCTTTGGTTTCTCCGTATAAAGAAAAGCAGAGTACAAATTTCACTTTACCGCAGACTCCTGAGATCTCCACTCCAGTGCAGTCTAATCAGACCTTGCAACATAATCGCTAAAAAAAAATCAGGATTCCGTCACTGCCTGCACTAATATTAGTAAGCAAGTTTATGCTAGCCCAAGTTCATTTGGCCGTTCGCCTCCTTACCTGTCGTTATGTCTGTGCTGTGTTCTATAGCCTGTAAAAACAGAAAAGCTAACCAGTTCTCTTCATCTGCCAGCTCTTCAAGGTTCCTCTTCGCCTGAAGGGGAAGGTGAGTGACCGCTTTTGCTCTGGCTTGCGATGCAATGACTTTGACTTGGCTTTGGCCTTAGCTCTTTTCCCTCTTTATGATGGTCCTTTAAAATGCCGAGGATTTCTGAAAAAGCTTAAAACGCTCCCTTCTCTGCTATTATTTTGGTGCTCGAAAGCTTGGATTTTAACTTACTTTGCAAATTTTATTCACATGATACTTTCGGAGCTCAGTGAGCTGTCACGACAGCAGGATGTGTCACCTTTTCGATAGTTTTCTTGTGTTTGCAAAACCTGTACGCCCTTTTCCTAAAAGGAGTTCCTGGTCTAAAATGGCAAGTTTAAGCAAATCATACAAGGGGAACAAACCACATGTGGAATAAAACACTTAAAGGCCAATGAGGCCATTGCGTGACCCCTTTACCGACATTAAAAAAGTTAGGCAGCATACTCTCCCACTTTTTGTTCTACCTGTGCACAGTTCACATCATGCCGGAAGGGAAAAATTTGGTTCTTCTTCGTTTGGAGAGCCCTGTGATTGCCAAGAGCTGCGTTTAGAAGTCGAAACGTGACAGATGATTAGCATAGCCATTTTCACGTTCAGTAACGTAGCGGGCTTTGTGGTGCTCCTTGTCTTGCCACAGCCTATATTTCATTACGGCTCATATATACGCTTCCAAAAATGGAAGGAGGAATGTAGGCCAGAAGAGCTGCGAAGCTTTCTGATGTACGAGTCGACCTAGAATCGAGCCATATTTTGGTCAGTTTTCACGACTTGGGTGGACTATCTACCTCTTGGTTCCAGTTGACAATTCTTGCGTGTACATCTCGATTGTTATCGCTCGACCTAACCACCTAGTTAAAGCGATTTGCGCACTTCTAAAAAAGGAGAACCGATAAAACGGAATTCTATAAAGTGTTTCTTCCTACGTCGACTTTTTCCAAAGCAGGAAGTTTGTTTTTATACATACGCCAGATTTGGATGGTAAAGCTAAAACCTTGAGTAATCCTATTCTTTGCTGAAATGCGAAAGCATTCGTTTCTCCCAGAGGATACCGTAACGTTGTACTATTGGAAGTTTTAATACAGGGTAATTATTCTTGTCGTTTTAATTGCAGTGAAGTCAATGCACTTGTTCTTGAAGTGCACAAAAAGCTTGGAATGGAAGAACATCTAGCCTAAGGTTTGCAGCTTGGATTTTCACGAGCGTTTTTCAGTGCTGTATTTTTTCGTCTCTCTGACGATTTCAATAATTATCGATAGCGACTTCTCTTTTGCATGTCCTTTGGGCACAAAAACCGTTTCAACGCAGAAGGGCTATAACCTTACTCTTTAGAGCTTAGGGGATTGAAGTTTTAAAAGCTGAGATCGAATGATTTTTTGTCATCTTTAATTCTTGTTTTCTTTATTCTTTTTAGGAGCTCGACATCTTTGTGAAACGTCAAAAAACCCGTGAATGACGCCCCCGAAGCTAACTGTGACGTAAAATCCAAAGCCTTCCAAGACATCTTTTGAAAAGCTGGAGAGGTCGACATCTTCGTTTCTTTTTCTCGTCTGGGAAACACAATGAAGAGCATGGCTGAATGCGATGGAGCCGTGCTACTAGCTAGCACACGTTGGGATGACACGCCGTATTATCTGCACGAACTCCTGAAGCATGAACAATTGCCTCATATAGCACGAATCGTTAAAGGCCATTACCTGAATCTCGGAATCCCAAGCCTGTCAAACCCTCAGCTCAGTTCCCAGGTATTTTTACAATCCGTGGGGAAATGTGTCCGGATCGCTGCACAGTGTGTCAAGTTCAAAGATCATCAGCGCGTAGTTAACGTCGGCCCCAAGTTAGCCATCCCCGAGACGTTTAAGGGCTACTTTGAAATATTAAACGAAGACGGAAAAGCCGTGCGCTGCATTGAATCAGTGGCCGAGTTGGCTCGACGTTTCCCGGAAGCGTGCCTTGTTCGCGAGGCTTGCAAAGCCTATATCTCGCGTTCGGATCAAATCGAGTTCACCACCGAGCGACCTCGCCTTCTTCCACTGGGAGAAATGCTCATCCTAGTTGGCGAGATTCAAGGCAGCTTGCGCCACCGGCCCGCCCGATTTCTGCGTTGTTTTGATTCCAAAGGCAGCAATGTCTACTTACCTTGGGATCTGAAGGCAAAGTTTAGTCCCATCGCCCAGGAAGATCACATCAGCGGCGTCCATCCTGTCCGCAACTTGCTGTCCAAGCGCTTGCCCCTGATGGTAAGAATGGCCTCAGGAACGCCCCCGAGAGGCCTCAAACCTGGTCAGCAATTTTGCATGGAAATGAGGCTGTTAGCTGTGGTCGAGGAAGAAATCGTGGTCGCGTGGCCACTTTTACGACCTGAAAAGGGTCTCACCATCCTACCCCCCACTGTCCCACTAAAGATGCAGATTCCTCACAATGCTAGCACTTTAAAGCAGTCCCACGAGTTTCGGAGCCTCGAGAATCGCTGTTGCGATCAGTGGAGCGAAATGGCGGACCAGATCCAAGTTTACGACTCCAACTTTAGTCAAAACTTGCGATTTGACGGTCAGCAATGGCGGATTCCCTTGTTACCCCTTATGAAGAAAACCCATTCCCCAAATTCTCTGCCAACACAGCACTTATCGACGCAATGGAGCGCAGACTTGGACAAGGATCCGGTTGTGGAAGAGACGGCCACGAGCAACCCAGATTCGTTGGACCTCACTGAGGAAGACTGCAAAGAGATAGACCAAATCTACGACTACATCAGGGGCATGGCACCTTGTCCTAATGTAGGGGTGGATGAGAATAAGATCAATTCAGCGCGGAAAATTGATGCACATTACCAGGCCAAACAACACAGTCGGGTAAAGCGGAACATCGTGCACAAGTCAGAGAAGAAAAATCATAATACCAAGTTGGACGAGTCCGCTGTGACCGTAAGTTCAACTGCTGGTGTTACTTCTCCCGCGCCGAGGTTTTATAGAAAGAGCATTAGCCACCAGCCAATGCCTACCCCTGACGCCCCTATACCCAAGCCACGCATGTACCGCCAGCATTCTGCAATGGTACTCACTCGGAATTCGCCATCAAATACAGCCAATTCTAGTGTCACGCCCCTGAAGCAGCATCAAGCACAGCACCAAGCGCTAACTTCGTCGCCTTTGTTTTACATGCGTTACAAGTCCATGTCAAATTTAATGGCGGCGGACTCAGATAACACGCTTGGCTCAAGTCAAAGTGGGGGAAGGTGTTCGGGAGGATCAGCTGGTTCAGCTGCGGTTCGGGTGAAAGACAACAACAGTAAGAATATTAGCAAAACAAGCCAACAAGGAAACGGCAAGATCTATCGCCCCCATCCAGGAATGCAAAGGCCGCGTTCCCTGACAAGCTTGCTTTTAGATGTGCCATCTCCCTTAATAAAGAAGCACCCCATGGTAGTGGCGGATATTACGCCGGCACGGCCGAACCGACCCCATAAACACCTGAAAGTCGAGAGGCACAGTCATCACCATCATCATCTGGCTTTGGGCACTGCGTTGTGAGAGAAAACTATGTATGGACCTGTTTAACTCTCCGCTACTGATTTTCGGACTGTACACCCTCTCAACACTTCAAGTCGGGAACCTTCTAATGCTCATGTCTTAAAAGTGATAACTTATGTGACTCCTTGTTTGTATTCCAAGTTATTAATTTACTGAAGGCGTGGATTTTTTCTATTGGGTCTTCAGTATCTATCGCCAACTAGTGCCATGTATCCCAATCAGAGCTACAGGAAAGCTCTCTTTGGTCTTGTGATAACGTCACGCTCGGTGACGCACAGTTGGCGCTTATGCTTACATTGGTAGGACAAAAGTTAAAATGCGTGAGGTACGTGAGGGCGTTTGTGTAGGGACGCCCGAGACGTCCAGCTCAATACATGTAATTTCGGGCCTGTTTACAACTTTCATGTGTATTATACAAATATATATATAATTGGAAAATATTGAAACTTATGGCCTTTTTTTACCAAATTATTTATGGAAACAGAATTTCACAAACATTTCGCCGTGACACTTTCGACACGTTCCACATCATGGTACCCCGTTTAACTAACCTAATCCGTTCCTGGACGGCGTTCGGCGTAAGACGCGTTCGCTATAAGACACGCTATTTCCCATAAGATTGATTGGAAATCATTTTAATCCGTTTCTGATCACGGACTGAAACCTGAAAAAGTTAATTTAAAAATCGGAAAAATGAAAATGCACTTACTGTCAAAATATATATTTCAAACATGTAGTAATCAATTTTGCTCAATTAGTGGCTCTCAAGACCACTCTAAGTTACATAAATCTTCGATCTTTTTGCTTCTTACGTATCAGCCTTGATTTTAACGTCCGGCAATGATTGGAAAAATCCGTCTAATGTAGCGTGCTTTAGTCTCTTCTTCATGGTTATGATCTCGAGACCATGGTTTCAGTCTCGAGGCCCCGAAAGTCTCGGTCTGGGTCTTGTCTCGGAAAAGAATGGCAAGTCTCGCTCTCGTCTCGACAATTTCAGCCTGGTCTCGATCACAGTCTCGAAGCAATTGTCTCGCGATCTATGATACAATGCTCAAAACCCAAGGCGACGAGCTCTGATTTGCCGTCAAATGTGCATGCAGGTAAAAAAATCTAATGTGAAAGATCAGTTAAAAATTCTGAAACTTGAATTTTATCCTTCCAGGATTATTTCGTCATATTCATAATATTCGTACTTTCTACTTGTGAAACCCGAGAAAAAATTCTCAGAAACTTTGAGAAATCCGGTATCCTTTCACGTTAAAAGTAGCGTAATGTACGCTACCTTGGGTAAAGATGACTAGGGGTATTTTAGCTTCTTTGTATTTTTTTTTTTAACTTGCTTGAATACGTATTTTTACAGCAGAAAGTAAAGTTATGTTAGACTTTCTGTCTATGTCTCGAGACCGCTCTCGATCTCGAGATCCCAAGACCGGTCTCCGTCTTGATCTCGGTCTCGAAATCTCAGGTCTCTGTAAGTTTTGTACGGTCTTGTCTCGATCTCGAAAAGGTCGGTCTCGAGAACAACCCTGCTCTTTTTTAATACGGTTATGGAGAAGTGCAAGACATTGTCGCTGAATTCGTCTAAGCATTTACTCGCTCCAACCTGATTTGGATGCCGCATTTTTGCTTGGGCTTGAATTTCTTACCATTTCGTAAAAATTCGTTTACGGCTGCGGTAAGCATAGGGGAATCAGTTACGCTCATCAAATTCATCAGAAGAAATCTTTCTGTTCTTATTACCAGAGTTCTCTGTTGCCATTTAAGCACCACTTAAAATTGAAAAATATTAACTAAAACTATGTAACCAAAGAGAGATACGCAGGCTATTTCTCAGCGACTGACCGGCGTGGGGGAGCCAAGTTCTCGTCTGTATTGCATGCGTGCAGACTGGGAAACGTAAGCGCCAATTTTTTTAAACTTTTTTGCTCACTCTAAGCGGCTCGTTGCAAGAGGCTGAGTTCGTTGTACGAGTCGTTTTCTTGCCAGCGCGCGAGTTCGTTGTACAAGCGGTTCGCTGTACAATGCGTTCGTTAAAACGGAGTACCACTGTACATTCTCGTAGGTAACGGGATTTAGTAGGCGGGCTCATTGTGTTTTACACTGAAGCAAAAAATGATACAAATGTCCTTCGTCATAGATAATTTTTTTACGGCTTACCGTAAAAAATAGCTAGGACAAAGTAGGCCTACATCAAAGCCTCATACACTTGATGTGCAGCGAAGGCGCATTCAAGTTACCGGCCGTCGGATCGGATCCCCGGGCCACTAGTTGGACAACCCAGTCCTATTCAATCGAATTACACGACATACATTCTATGCTTGCATAATAGTTTCGAAAACGCTGAAGACTAAACACAGTATGAAAAACAATTATGAATGTAAATAATGAATAACGAAAGTGGTTTTAGTTATCAGGGGAGGATCTGTTTGGTTAGATTTTCACATTAATGTAAGTCTACATTAATTATTTTGAATGAAGAATTTTTATTTTGTAAAGTCATTTTTTATTATTGTAAAATTGTATACTTTTATGTTTTACATATATTATTTTGAATTCGTAAAGAAAACATCCGAAGGTCAATGACATTTAGTTATGTATTCTAGTGAATCCTGACATCTGTCATACAGGAATTGCCGGTTAATGTTAACGGAAGAGCTTGGAATGCACTTTTTGCACCGCCCTTCACTGGTCACTTTTATGTCGTTTTTAGACTATTACAGCACGACAGTGATTCTTGTCACCTCTCTCCTCCGAAACTGGCACCTTGCAACATTTCTTGTGCAGTTATCCTTCCAAACTGTTTACTTGTTCCACTATATAGATAAGCACACATACAGAACCGTTTTTGGTTTAATAGCGCATCAATTGTCTAGTTCAACAGTCTTCAATCTTTCAGGTCAAGGATAGAACGGTTTCACGGAAGGCGATTTTTCCACAGACCAGCGTGGGAAGGATGGTTTAGGGACGATTTAACTACATTATAATTATTGCGTAATTCATCTTTATGAGATTACGTAATACAGCAGAAATCCTCTTAAATAACCTGTGCGGCAATTAACCCTATGTCGATGAGCAAAACCCGATCTATGACCAGACGATTTGGGTCCACTGGTTTAGTTAACTACTTAAAGCTAACGTACTGTTAACCGTTGATCGCCGTAAAGTAGGACGATTGGCACTTTTTCTAAACGATTATGCTCCCACAGAGGTTATTTTGCCCCATTTTTATCATTTTAACAATAGATTCCTGGTCCGCACGTAGCCTATATCGCACCTATGACATGCGTGACAAGTTCTGTAATGTAGGCCTATATTACCTGGGTTCGGTGAAGCCATGGTCGGCTAATAAGTGGCACCTGTCGTTGAACTGGCACTCTAGCCGTCAATGAACCAAAACTGGGGAAAATTCAATGAAAGTAATGTCATTAGTAGAGGGGGTAGGGGCAAAAGTAACGTTGCGCGATAGTAACAACAGCCATAACTTTCGAACCAAAGGTTGCTTGTGGCTGTAAGAAATCACTGTCATGTCACATACCGTTAAATAGCATTATAAAAAGTTGCATGTGGAATGATTCAGAAATAATCGACATATTCAATAATGTCTGCTTTTCGTAGCTTTAAAAAAAAGAAAAAGATGATACTTTTTCGACTGATGCGTTAACTAATAATTACCAAAAATTTTTAAAAAATACTTCATGAGCTCGTTGATTGCTACTGAACAAAGCGTGAAAACTTCAGACACCACAATCCCTTAGTTATTTTACAGGAAGACCTAGAAATTTCAAGACACCCGTTGAAACGGTTGTAATAGTCGATTTCTCAATCACAGAAAACGAGTCGTGAAAATCGGCAATGATGTATGACGTAGGTTTGGAATTCAGAATTGTCGGATGTGAGGAAATCCATCACAGAGGGCCAACGGTTGTCTTAAGTTTAGTACATAAAGCTGCTGTAAATTATCACATCACAAACAGTTTATCTTTAGAGTGTCGTCACGGTAACCACATGGCGCATGAAAATGGCGTCTCCACAACATAACATTTGTCTCTTTATTTACACAAGTTTGTTGTAGTATGCAATTTCTTGACGGAGATGAAGATAAAATCTAACAATATTGCTTGAGACTGTAAATGCTAACTTTCCTTACGATGCGTAAAATTTGTAATATTTTTTTTATTGGTAACGTTTCTTATGGGAAAACACACGTTAAACCCGGTGTTACTTTTGTTTCCACGTTTACACTGTTATAACGAACAAGGGCATCCTACTTTGAAGGCTAGTTTAGTCTTATTTTATGTCTTTGAGAAGCGTACAACAGCTTAACAGAGAGCAAAAATACATCTACATCTAGCGGTTGTATACTCAGATGCCAGCAAAGTGTAGGACGACTAATTTGCAAAGTTGGAAACAAACTTTGTAGTTATTTCCATTGATTTTTGTAATGTATCAAATTTGTGAGTTAAATGCGTTTTTATTTTACTTTTAAATTCAATTCAAAATATTTTGGGCCCTTTCAAATTAAATCAAGCATGGGAGAGACGGCTTTAAATTTCGTAGAAATTTTATGTAAACTGAAGCTGTACGTGCTCCTATACCGTACGAAAAACTCTGCATTCCCTTGCACGTATTTGTGTATCGTATCCAGGATATTAGTTCAGGAGGCAAGGGGGGTTGAAAGTTTGGACGGGTTTTTCCTATGTAATTTTGGACATTAGAGGTTTCTCTTATCTTCCCCACTGTAAAATAGGAAATTCATATGGGGTAGATGTTAACCCCCTATCCTCCTAGATACGGTCTTGCTCATTGGCCTATGACATTCTGCTCTAACTTCTAGCGTCCTTTATTTCGTTTACCACTTTCTTGAGGATGATCTTCATCACGAAGTGTAAGTGGTCATATTAGCTTTTTTTCTTCACACTACTTTCAGTGTGATGCTCTTAGCCTCAGGACGTTGTATAACAGGTATGGTAGTCAAAACAAACTTCATTCTATTTTTAGTTCCCAATTGAAATGAGTGGCGAGTTTCGTAGTCCTGACATTTTTATAACTGCGTGAGTTGACGTCAAGAAAAGTAAGTAGGCACACTCCTAGATGCTGCTTACGCCGACTACGACGAACGAAAATAGATTTCGTCTGCAGTCGTCACACATTGGGACCGCGAGTGGTATCCAACATTGCTAAGTTTACTTCCAAACTTTAGAGCTTGCCAAGTCCCTTATGTTCTTAATTTAGTTGCGTCTAACGTTCGGGAAAACGCGGTTATACTTCTTGTCTCTGTTATAGTCTTTCGGCTTTTCTCAGCTTATGCTGGTGATCGATGGCAACCACACTTTCTTTTATAGACTAACGGTCTCTTTTCAAGCGGAATAAGTGAAAGATATCATGGGAAACACTGCAGTGAAAGAAAAGGAACCACGTTCTGTTTTGGGTACCTAATTTTCACCAAAACCTAATATTATAGTATTTCTCGCGAACTTTCAGCTTTGTCGATTTCATCATTTTTTCTTTCGCTTTCTTGCAGAAGTCCCTAGTCAGCCAGGTTTACCTACAATCGTACCCCGAGATGGCAATGCTGAGAATCAATGGGCGTACCTTAACCAGCCATGTGAATGTGTCATTGTGACGTGGGACGCTCCAGATGATGATGGCGGTTCGCCAATTACTAGTAAACAATACAAATACCCAAGTCATTAACCCATTGCGAGAGTAACTGTATCCTTTTTGTTTTGGAAGATTATATTCTTGAACGACGCCTGGTATTGGCCGCACCCACTACACAGACACAATGGGCTCGCGCTTGTGCGGATCCATTCCCCGAAACACAAGTTGCACTCAACAACCTAATCCCTGGCCACACGTACCAATTCCGAGTTAAAGCACAAAATATAGTGGGGTTTTCAATGACGAGCCGAGAATCCGAACCTTTTACGGTTCCATTCGACCCCAACTTAGCTTGCGAGCCTCGGTTTGTGGAACTATTACGAGACGTGACAGCTTTAGAGCATGAAAGAGTAGGGTGGAATAAAGAATTATTTCTGCCCAAATCTAAATTTAAACTTGGCGAAACAGGTGGAATTTAGGGCAGAGATTCAAGGAGTGCCACCGCCGCGGGTCACGTGGTATAAAGATGGGATTGAAGTTCGAGAGTCTCCTAACACGGAAGTTTGGCTTCACGAAAATGGTCAATGCGGGCTTGTATTCTTGAACGTTAATTTGCACGATTCAGGAGACATTAAATGCGTTGCGAATAACGGCCTTGGGCAAGCAATAGAAACGGCTCTGTTGACAGTAGAAAGTGAGTTTTTGGAAGATTGTAATTTTTTCGAGTAATTTTAATAACTAATAATTTAACAGCGTAACTTTTTCTAATTATAGCACCTCCAAGAGCTTTGCTACCAAAGCAATACGAAGAGGGCTTGATTTTCGAAACTGGCGACACTGTTAGGCTAAAAGTCGGTATAAGTGGGAGGCCCGTGCCAGAAGTATCTTGGTATCATGAAACGAGCAAGCTCGAACCTGGCGGTCGATACGAAATCGAAACGAGCAATCAGTTTAGTACTTTGAAAGTGCTATCCGCTACCCGCCATGACCGTGGCGAGTACAGCGTTCGTCTCATAAGCGGATTGGGGGAGGATACTGGTTCCATTTTGGTAACCATCACGAGTAAGAGAAATTCTTTTCAGCAGTTGAATTAATCCAGGAAGTCGGTCTTATTCTGCGGTACAATTTCTACTAGATCACCCAACCCCTCCTGGCCGCCCTCGAGTCACGGAATTTACGGGTAATTCCGTAGTTCTCGAGTGGGATCCACCAGAAGATGACGGTGGATGTAAAATCGGAAACTACGTCGTTGAGTATTTTCGAGTAATAATATTCTTTGAATTTTCGTGCCATCAGTATCAAATTACCAACTATAGATTTCTCTGGTATATAAACTTAAAACACAAACTTTTTCATTAGATTTGCCGAGGATAAGTTAACAAAATAGCGACATGCTACAAACTTCAAATGCTTTGTTCGTAAATTTCTACATTAAGGAAAATACTAAAGGAGACCAATAACATTTTTATCCTTTGCTTCACGTTGGTTAAACAGACTGGCAACCTTATCTAAGTGTTTTCTAAAACTGGAGTAGGCATTTCAGTAGAGCGGAGAGTTACGACTGGCTTTGCAAAAGGCAGAAATAATCATGTTCAGCGTCGGTTAGTTAACACAAGTTATGAGTTTCTCCTCCGACGTCAAAGGCTTGGCGATGATTTGTAACCTTAACGGTTAATTAGCAGACAGTAGCACATCGTGTAAGACAAGTTGTAACACGAGTAACTCGAGTTGAAGTCTCCGTTTCAGTCGAGATCGACTAGCTCGTCAACCTACTGTGTAGGATTTTTAAGTTTTCAGGTTTCATTAGATACCTCATAGTGAAAATATTGTTCGACAACTTAGACAACACGTCAGTTGTCAAATGAAGCTAGTCTCAGTTTTTGTAAAAGAATCGGAGTAGCTTTTTAAAGATGTGCGCTCTTGTTGTTGCGTTCCACGTATGGTTTAATGATGATTATCGTATGATGGAGAAGATCAGTGGATTTCGCGTTGAAGTCAAGCATAAGAATATTGTAGATTTGTTTACGCTTTTCTAGTAGTTTCAGCTAAGTATTTCCGTGACTCGGTACCGCATAAGCTAAAAAATAACTCTTTTAGAATCAGTCACCTCGAAATTGTTCAGATATCACGAAGTTAAGTTAACCGTAGTACCACTAGAATGACTAGTTTTTCGGTTCTAAAGCAACACTGCTTATTAACTTATTAACAATTAAGTAATCTTAAGTAAAAGAGTTATTCAGGACAGCTCAGGAAATTCTATGGAGGATTATAGGAATTTATTCTTACCTGCACATCGTTACTGACACAGAGACGTTCGAATAAACCTTCCGAGCTTTTTACGTGTTAACTAATTATCGAATACACTAATGGCATAATTTACTCTTATTTATTTTGACTCCTTGTTGACTGCAGATGGGCTGGAATGTTTGGCTCAAAGCAACCGCGTGTAGACAATTGTCCGCCAAGTTGGGTGACCTCATTCCGGGCTCCACCTACAAATTTAGAATAAAAGCCGAAAACCCGTACGGTATGAGTGAGTCTAGCCCGGAAAGCATACCAGTTATCCTCTCCGATTCTACCCACACGTAAGCCGTTGAATCATAGATCAAACCCTGCCTCTTGCTCCCCCATTTTTTCACGCCCATTTTTTCTGTCCCCCATCCTCGTAGAGGCAGATCTTGGCCTACTATGCTCGTAGAGACCAGCAGCGCGGCAGACTTAGATGACACTACCGTCGGCAGTTCTATTTTACCCTTGGACTCGGCCACTGTCACCGAAGAAGATACTTCAGCAGAGATCATGTTTCTCATGCCTAGAAGAACTACCTTTACGTCAGAAGAAAACAATAAAGGTACCTTTATCAATTAAGTGACACTTGATTTTTCTGTTGTTGTATTAACTGGCTGTCTCCAAACTGCGATATTATACTATTAAAATTTACTAATCAGAATTTCTTAGTTGAGGTATCGAATTGTATGTGTGTAGCTATTATTTATTAACAGTTGAAATATTGTGGCCTATATACATGCAATAAACTATAAACATCCAATGCAATAATATTTTTTGCGTACAATAATATTTTGCAGTAATAGTTTTGGCCAATTTTTCGATGAAATATCCGCTACAGCGATTGCATGATGGTGCACGCGTTGCTATTTTAGGCCCCGTCATTCCCGGTTTATAATGTCAAGGCCTTCCCCCCGCCACTTTCCTTCTGCTCTTCCATTTTACTTTCCTGTTCTCAGCCAATTTTACTTTCTGTCTTCTTGTATTTCGGGTACTTGTTGGGAACTATGCTTAACCCTGTTCTGAGCACCTTTTCTTGCTGTGGCCTAAACTAACCTCACCTTATTTCTTCTCACTTTCACGGGACAACGCAGAACCTGAAGACGTTGAAGAAAGCCAAGCGCTGGCTTCTCTTCCCTTGCAGACTCAGTCTGCGCCAGATCTGTGCTGCACTTGCTACACGAGTTCTGACGTGAGGAAAACCCGAAAAACAGTCAGTTGTCAAGACATTCTGGGTACCTACTTAGACAAGGAAAACAAGTTATTACAGTCCATTGAAGAAGATAGTGTGAGTGGCGATCTGCTCTCCGGCATTGGGTCTACAACTGGCGACAGTTTGTCCAAAGAAATATCGTTGGACATAGTCGAAGATATCGACATAGATTTGGATACTGCTCAAACGGAAGGTCCCTCGGAAATTCCTCACCGCGGCTTTTGGTTACCCAAGTCCCCAGCGAGACTTTTTGTTCACGAAGCCTTCGTTAGCTCACCGCTGACCTCTTTCATCGAGCACGGGTTTTCTAGCTCGAAATGCGTGGGGGTTCATGAAGTCGCGCCCGTAAGCTGGAGCGAGCTAGTGACAGGAGGTGGGAAATGTACGCCTCTACAAGCAGCTTTGGAGGTGGATTCAGGAGTGTTTGAAGCATTGGTGAAAGAGAAGGATACAACCTTGATGGAACATGTGCCATGTAGTAATTTGGCCGCCAATTTTCCCCTAAAACAAGGAGATACTACCGGAGAAAGTTCGACGGTAGGCGACTACCAATCAGCAGTGAACTTATCAACTTCACCCGTTGCCCTTTCTTCAGCAGCAATTGATTCTATTGACAGTGACGAGGAAACAGGTAATTGCTCGCATCAGGGCCACTGTATGCCACCCCTCTCTTAGGAATTGAAGTGTGGAAGTACATCCTCGGAGTCTTGGAATTTTATTGTGTCACGTATTTTTTAAGTATTGATAGTCAGGTTTTAATAAATAATGTTAGTTTAGAGTATCGTCTACCTTTGGGTATTGTCAAGCAATATATTCGGTTATATTCAGCGGCACATTCCAGGAGTTTAAGTACTAAAATTTTGACATCGAATGTGCAAAAAAAAAAAAACTTTTAAGACTGAACAGCTTTTTGGAACTCAAGTTTTTCCTCCGCACGAGAACAGTTAAATTTAATTAGTGTTAAATTTAATTTCGTTGTTTATGTAAAGAAGTTGTTTTAATGAGTCGCGGAAAATTAGTCAAGAACTTTTTGTAAAATCTCACGCAAAATCTCGATATTTGTTAGCGTAACCTACTGTCAAGATAACTTTGAAAAATATGAAATGATGTCCGGATAATCATCGCAAAAACTATTCCTAAGAGAGAGGGTGCACAGTTACCCTAAACCAGTGCTTCCTAAGCCTGGGAAAATTCGCTCGATTAGGATCAAGTCGTGTTACTTTTAGTAACAATAAGTATACTCACGTTGGGTAGAATTAACTTTCGGGTAAGTAATATTTGGAGAAAAGAGGGATAACCTTAAGAACAGAAGAAATACCATGAGATAAACCTTAACAGCAAACAGCAAGTTTCTAGATCCGCGGAAGTTTTCGCTTTTTGGCTGCATGCCTTATTGTTGTTTACATACTTTAAGTTCATATTGTGTATAAAAAGGTAAAACTTCTTTTATTCTTGCCTGAATTACTTCACTGACACTTTGCCTTATCTCTGGTGCACCAGTTTTCGTATAATAAATTCTAGTAATATACATTATCGCAATGGAAAGAACGAAATCTACATGGAATCGACAGTTAACTAATTAGAGGTCTCTTAAGTGCAAGACAGTCTATTGTATATAGAGTCTAGGAACTCTTAGTTCTGTTGAGCCTTGTCTGCTTTGAAAAGCCTCACAGTGCCTATTTTCATCAACCCAGCTGGCCCTTTCGCGGCCCTTTTGCAAAGCATTTGCTGGCTTGTCCTCTCCTTTTGCATTCAGGAGTGCGACTCCCACCAGCTAGACGATACTCGTTAAATTTAGCCTAACAGGGAACCTCTAGCCAAGCGGGATCACACACGTTTCTTAAACGATTTTCAACACTTGTAATTCTTTCCTGGGTCCTGGTTATCGTTAACGCAACTAGTCTTAGGTACTCGTTACACTGGTGTGAAATTGCATTCCATAACGTACCACAGTAAAAACTATTATCGGAAACCTTCGAACGCTAGAACTTTCCCTTGCCTGGTCACCTGACAAATCCTAAAGCTTGGAAACACGTTGTAGGCAAGATGCTCTCTAGTCAAAGCCCAAGCTACGTGTGGTGTAGTCTAGCATGTTAGTTCTTCATTTGGTGATAGTCTCGTTGTTCAGAATGATGGAAACTTCGGAATTTCTGTTGAGACCCGCATTCGGACTGCTGGACGCGAATCATTAAAGTTGCTGACTAGTGTTACAGTGAAGTAATACAAGAGTGAGTGAAAAAGTTTACCGCTGGATAAGATAGCTCTCAATTTATAAACACCCATCATTCTTTGGAACTTTGGCAGTGGAGGCCACGTGGCTGGCTACTTTGGTCATTCTGTGACTGTGGGGTTGCTCCGCATCAGCCGAAGGATACGTGTTAAAGCGCAGGTGCACAAAGGATTAAAAGCGGAATGGGAAGAAAAGAAAAACTATCAGAGGAAAAAGAGTTAGAAAAGCAACTTTCTGCTTTTGCATGTTCTTCAACGAATCTAAGGCATCTTCCGCCCCTAAAGACTCCACTTAGAGAGAATAAAAATAGATTTTCAGTCTAAACCGTCACTCGCATATCTGTCGTCAGGGCTAAGAACGTTTTCTATTCAATATGTTTGATGGCTTTTAACGCTGAATTCAGCTTTATATAATAGAAAAACTGAAGTTGAACATTAATTCCTTTTAGCTGT
This sequence comes from Triops longicaudatus, assembly GCA_022885665.1. Taxonomy (NCBI): domain Eukaryota; kingdom Metazoa; phylum Arthropoda; class Branchiopoda; order Notostraca; family Triopsidae; genus Triops; species Triops longicaudatus. The sequence continues at coordinate 30,502 of JAGQDJ010000067.1, forward strand.
GTTATTTAGTCGTAAATCGGGCCCAGTATAATTTTGTTTTCAAATTTATGTACAATAGTACACATTGAATAATAAAATTATGATAGGACACCAGAAAGAATGGGTGACAAGGATTTTGGAAGCAACATGTAGTAGAAACTGTAGTTGTTGCAATGCTAAAAAAGTCTAGGGAAATTGCAACTATTACGCTATTCGTTCCATTACTTAAACTGTGTTGTAATTCACAGTTCTATGTTCAACTTAAAATAATAAAAGAAAACTGCAGATGTATCCTCAATCATTACTCGTAACATTTAACTCTGTTTCTGCAGAAAAGCAGCTTTTTTTTCCTGATAATGTTACTAGTTTAATTTGAAAACTACGTTAACTCGTTTTATTCACACCTTAGTTTAGCTGTTGTTGTTTTACGATTTCGCATTTACAGTTTTCTCTCATTGATCGCTTTTATGGAAGTAGCAACTACTTTTTCTAGAGTGTTGGTGTATTTTTAATGCTTTCCTGAATTGTTCGTAAAATTCGGGTACTTTATGGATAATACTAACAACGAAAAACAATAGTTATATAAAATAAATGGAAGAAAAGCAATAGTTCGTAGTTAATTTATTATGGAGAGGGGAATTAGATCACACGTAAACTGATTTCCTTTCTAAGCTTCTTTTTTTACTCATAGAAACCTTTCCAGGTTAATTATATTATTTAGTAAGATTTAATTTTCATCGACCTAGAAATCTACAGCTCATCGGTTAATTTCGTTTTTACCATTACCTTGAGGTATAGTGCCTACATCGCTTATAAGTTTATTGAAGAACGGATATGAGAATGTTAGGTATTTTTCTCTTGACAATAAAACAATGTATATGTGTAGCTGGTGACAATCCGAACACGAATTCGCCGCTCAATTTGTTCATGGAAGACGAGCGTGAACGATTCGAAGACTCCAAGCCGACAAGCGAAATGAAACCACATGATAACCCGGATTTGCCCTTTTTTGTACGAGCATTAGCGGATCAAAGCGTCAAAGTGGGAACCAGGGCCCGTTTGCTCACTGAAATTAAGAGCTCTTCAAATGTTCAAGTAAGAAGTGCTGATTAATCAATTTTTTGTATTGTGTACGGTTTTTTAACGCATATGTGTGCTTTGTACAGGTGAATTGGCGTTTGAACGGTAAAGCCATTGAAGATGACACCAGCCACAGATTGCTTCAAGAAGGATCTTTCTTTGGCGTTGATATTGCTCCTGTTTTCGTTGGCGATGAAGGTGTTTGGACTTGTGAAGCTGTAAACTTTAGTGGCTCTACGTCTTCTTCCGCGTCCTTACGCGTCATTGGTAAGAACCACAGGTCTTCTTTTTTAAATTACTCAGAAAAACAGTGCTAACTATTGAATGTCTCGAAATATCCTTCTCTAGTGCCCAAAAGCTACAAAGCTCCGGAATTTGTGGAGGAACTAATAGCGCTGCTAACGCAAGAAGGCACGGTATCACTTCAGTGCAAAGTTGTTGGCATCCCCACACCGGTCTTGAAATGGTTCAAAGATGGACAAGAAATCAAAGCTGGTGACGTTTTCGCTTTGACGGCTCGGGCGGACGATCCGACGTCACTTGGCCTTTACACTTGCGAAGCTGTCAACTGCGTTGGCAAAGCAGTGTCCTCCTCGAAGGTCCACGTCCTCGGTTGTGCCAGCCGAGAAAGCTCTGCCAAGCCTCTGTAATCATTCACACTTTTCCTCTTACGGTGTATTAACATTTCGCTTGTTTACTCCCAGTTCGCCGCCTATGACTCCCGCTTGCACAGTTCCTGCTCCTATCATAATTGAAGAGCTGTTTGATCAAAAAGTCAAAGTGGGAGAAGGATTACGCTTAGGAATTCGAGGTAGACATAATTTTCCGTTATTGTTTATTTTCATACGAAGTACTTCTTTCCTCAGTTTCGGACGAATCCGGCGCTCCAGTTGTTCAGTGGATCAACAAGGATGAAGTGAAAGGTCCGTGCGACAAGTATCATTACGTAGATGAAGGAGAAGGTGTACATACTTTGGAAATCTCACCTTTGGAGCTTGAGGATGAAGGGGAATGGAAATGTATAGTCTCTAATGATGGTGGTCAAGCAGTCACTTCGTGCTTCATCACTTTACTGGGTAAGCCGTGAATCGACCACTTGGGTTCTTGTCAGATTTGAAAAGTATAATTTCCTTTTCACAGTGCCTAAAAACTACCGCCCGCCAAGATTTTTGGAGAATCTTAAAGCCATCTTGACAGAAGAAGGACTAGTTTCTTTTGAGTGCAAAGTTGTGGGATTTCCTACACCCCAACTGCAGTGGTTTAAGGATGGACAAGAACTAAAGCCTGGTGATGTCTATCAGCTTAGTGGCACTAATTCACTAGGTAAGAAGTACAACTGAAAGGGAAAAAAACTAAAACGGGAAATATAACTGTTTACGCTTTTTTCTGCTTAACGACGACAGGTTCGTACTCGTGTATAGCTCGAAATTGCATGGGCCAAGCGACCAGTTCTGCAGAACTCACAGTTGAGGATATCCAAAATCAGTTAAACGAAGACGAAAAACGACAGCTGCTAGAAACTAACCAGCCTCCGGTTTTCCTACAAGGATTACGCTCGACTGAGACCAAAATTGGCGATCTCCATCAGTTTACCGTTCAAGGTAATTCGCAAGATGCATAGCAATTTTTTTAATGGCTAAATGGAACCATCATTAACATTTCTTTGGGTACTGTAATTACTCTGGTACAGAGCAATATTTCCTGTCGAGAATTTTAAAACCAGAGGAAAAACCAAACGGGTTTTTAAACATACAATTCATATTGTTACAGTTACAGTAACTCCGGAACCTACGGTTACCTGGTACCGAGACGACGAGTTAATTGAGACAAGCGATCGGTACAGGATTCTGAAAGAAGATCCCGGCATATTTTCGTTGGAGATTTCTACACTGTCCTTTGCAGATCAGGTAAATTTTGTTGCTATTATGTAAAGTTTTTTGAATGATTTTTAAAATGGATTCCTAATTCTAAGTCATGCAAACAAAAAACGGGCTTGCGTCTGAAAAGAGTTTGACATTTACTGAACCCTATCGGGATTATATTTTCAGGCGGATTGGAAGTGTATTGCAGTTAACGATTTCGGACATAGTGTTACTTCCTGTTCTCTGAAGCTTTCGATTCCTCGTCATTACAAAAAACCGTATTTCCTAGAACCTCTCAAAGCAATTCTCTCCGAAGAAGGCACTGTGAACCTGGAGTGTAAGGTACGTACCTACAATGCATTCCTGACGAATGTTTTTCTGCGGCGCGTCGGCGTGATATCTCTTGTCTGCATTGCTTTTACTTACGAAAGTTGTGGCGTACCATTCGTTTTGATGAAGTTGCTCAATGTGCTCAGTTTGTTGTTTTTCTAACAGAGTATGTATAGATTATCCCGTGTGAGCCTGGCTTGCTTGATAACGGTATTTTAGCAGGAAATTTGCCAGTGTTGCACCAAAAATGAAGTCAGAGCCTATCCTGCGAAACTAACCCTGTAACTGAATTCAGCTCCTGTATGTACGGTAGCTTGAACCATGATATAAGTCTTGAGGTACATAATTCCTCTTACAGGTGATAGGTGTACCTCAGCCTACTCTGAAATGGTTCAAAGACGGCGTGGAGCTTAAACCAGGCGACATACACCGCATTATTTCTGGCCAAGACGGCACTTGCTGTCTTGGAACGTACTCGTGCGAGGCGCACAATTGCATGGGTGAAGCGTCTAGTTCGGCAGCTTTAGTTGGTTTCGAAGAGCGCGCAACTAGCGAGCACTATGCACCAGTTCAGCACCCGGTTTACGAACCCATTCGTATCGCTCGTCAGCCATCTTTATCGACTATCCAAGAAGAGCGTTCCTCCCAGTATTCGTTGTACGAAACGGCTGCAGCGGACAATACCTTCACAGAAATATCCGTCTCGATAGACGGTAAAGAAGTGTCCTTGTCCTTGTACGAAACACCGGACTTGACTGAAGAAGAAGCTCAAAGAGTTGTCGAACTCTTTGCTGAAGAAATATCTGAGCACTACTCGTCGCGGAATGTTATTGAACTCCCTCCTTTGCGGTTTACGCGAGAAAGTGCTACTGCTGGTTGCTTTTTGGTGGAAGCCATCGTCATTGACGTGCCTTTGGATTTAATTCCTGATGAGGAAGCCCACACTATCAGCGATCTCCATGACGACCTAGAAACAGAGGCCGACATTGAAGAACTGTCTGCCATGGAAGCGCTTGTCGTGGACGAGCACGGCCGACAAGAACATTACTGCCTTGAAGACCTAGAAATTCCTCCCTTAGAGACCGATTTCGAGATCAGAAAGTCTTTGACCCGTCTACACGAAGCGCTAGGCTATGAGGAAGCTGAAGATTTTGCATATGGTTTGGGTTTAATACGTGAAAATACCCCCGTGGTAGAAGTAGGCGAGGAAGTAGTGAGTGAAATTTATTTACCAGATAAGCTCCTCGTCCAAGAGCCAGTACCGATTGACTCGAACGCCGCCACTTTATCTCCTTCATCAACTCCGTCTCTTGAAAGTAATTTGGACGAGTATGTTACAGCAATAGGAGACGTGAAATCGTTGGAAATTGGTGCTGGTGTATTCCGTGAATCGGCCCCAACTTCCGATAGTTTATCTACTCTGTCGGATGACACTATCCTTTCTGCCGAGAGTGCGTTACCCAAGCTGTCAACTGCTGATCATCAGTCTAATCCTGCAGATAATTCCACGGTTTCGAACGAGCTGGAAGAAAAAAGGAAAGCTGAGAGTACAATCTTTGTGCAAGGAACGACACAAATATCGGTGGACGAAGGTGACGTGGATCTGGATTACTTCACGAAGCAAAAACTCCAGTCAATGGGCAAAAGTTTGAGTATGAGAGAATCCTTGGATGAACCAGATCTAAAATTAGAGAGCGATAGCACTATCTGGGCCAACCAATTACCAGAAGAGCCAGTAGAACTGAATGATTTTAAGTCGCTTAAACCGGTTGAAGAGGAAGTTGCCGAAACTGACATGCAGGATCAACAGCACTTGTTAATTGCTTCACAGCTCTCTGAAGAATTCGCGTTATCCACACTTGTGGAAAAAGACCAAGTAAATGAAACTTTCCAAGAAGTCCACAAATTTTCAGAAGACAAACCTGCAAGGCCACGATTTGAAGACGCTGAAGAACTTCCTATCAAACAAGTGGAAGAAACTTCTGTCAATATCATCAGTCCAGAAACTGTCATCAAAGAAACTGTTCTAAGCGAAGTTGCTTCGTCTATACTTAAAAAATCGCCCGAGGTTGTGTCGGAAGTTTCAAGCTTTGATTCAGCTCCAGCAGTTTTTCGCGCGGCAGACTTGCAATCGTCGCTTCAAACCGAACAGGACACTGTGGAGGTTGGAGATAATGTTGCTAAGGAAGCAATCGATCCTAATGAATTAACTTGCGTGACTGCACCTATTTCGACACTGGAGTCCAACTATTTAGATGTAGAAGATTCTACAAATGTACGCGCCATTTCCGATTTGACTGAACAACTGCGCAATGAAAAAGTCGTTGGAGACGTTCAAACAGAAACTGCCGAACCACTTTATAACAAGGAACAAGAAACTTCCGTTGAAAGTGTTTCACAAGTTGTTTCAGCAAACCAAAATGGCGAGGTTACTAACGATGTAACTGGAAAAACTGTTCCAGGTATACCAAGTATGCTTACTTCTACCGTCGTCGATTCAGTTCCTGAAGTAGCTAGTAGCATCCAGGAGTCTTCGAAATCGGATGCAACTTCCTCAGTACCAGTGATTGGTGAAGTCACCGAAGAGCAGAACATTTTAACCCATAGTGGTAAAAGTCTTGATATTGAGTGTCACGAAGCAAACGAACAAATATTGATGTGCGAGCAAAGTGAAGCGGTTGAAGTTTCTTCTGCTTCAAGTGCACCTGCCAATCAAGCTGAGTTAGTTGAACCTAGCCTTCGTCACGAATTGCTTGTCGAAGATGCATCCCCATGTTTAAGGGAGACGGAGCTTCTTTCCGAAAGTGCAGATCAGTCCGTTGCCGACGTACACCTGTCCTGCGCAGAAGGCGTTCAAGAACTTGCATTAACAGCTGTCGAAACTCCCGAAGAAGCCAATATAAGTCATCCCGATCAGCAGGTTGTAAACCATGAGATTTGTCCCACGGAAGAAGCTATCCACCTAACCGTCGGCGAAACTAACCTTGCTAGCACCATCCAGTCGCTAGAAGATCCAAACCTACCTCTCGTGTCCCCGGGTGAAGTTTTGGAATGCCTAGAATCAAAACAGATATTAGAAACATGTTTGTGGGAAAAAGCAAAAAGTGCGAGTTTTGATGACATCGCCACAGAGGAACAAATCAGCCTAAGTTTAAATTCCACTCACGCAGCATTGGTCGCAGAAAGTCTAGCAATTCAGTCACCCTTACCAGACTTGAGTGATGCGTTAGAAATGTCTGACCACGTTGCTTCTCCTGTGCTTTTCCTTGAGTCGCCTTTAATTCACGAAGAAGTGAACGAGGACATGCTCGAACATGCCTCAGTGATGGAGTCTCTGGTGACCCAAAAGGCCCAGGCTGCCGGACGCGAACTACAAGGAAGTGTCGAGGTGCAGGAAAACCAAGCCATGTGCACAGCGCTGTCATTAGAGTCCGAGTATAGAAGTGTTGATTCTGTACCTGTATTGCTTAATACAGTTACCGACGGGTGTGAAGGCTTGGCTAAACCGGCAATAGTAACTGTGCACGAAAAGAAGCAAATTGAAGATGTCTCTGACACAACCGAGCAGAGGGTTACAGAGGACGAATTTAACGCACTACTGGATGAAGAGTTGCTAGAGCAGTATCAGACAGCTGCATTTGAAAAGGACGGAGAAGAAAATTCGGTGACGGAAGCTGACGTCAGCGAACTGCAATCAGCTCTCGAAACCATGCCTCAGGCAGAATTGACTGGGCAGGCAAACGAGATGAAACCCGCAATAGACACCTCACTTCCATGTTTCATTCCCGGAGATTTGGGATTTGCACATATGGATGTTTCACAAACTGCAGACGTTCCACGTGAGCAACCGATGCTAGCGGAAAACTCAGCAGTTGTTGAAAATACTCAAGATTCCCCTAAATTTGACCGACAGCTGTCCAGCGTGCGTGCTCGGCGAAGTGAGGACTTGCCAGAGTGCTTTGAGATCATAACCGAACAAACGGAACAAGAATTGGGTCGTCCTGCTCCTAAAGATCTATGTTCAACTTCAATTATCTTGCAGTCCGCGTTAAGCGAAGAAATTGGTGAAATATCAAGAACTGAAATGGGATCTATCTCAGAAATACAAGAACAAATTCAGGTTGCTGATTCCTTCACGGATATTGAAGCTAAAAAACATCAAGAAATAAAGCACAGCGTTCTTCCTGAAGAAATTTTGAAATCTTCTGCGGAAAATGAGACAAGTGAAGATGCTACAGTTCAAGAAAAACTTCCCAGGGGAAAACGACTGAACGAAAATCTTATCAGTGACCGCGAAGCTAGTCAGATCAGCCAGGAAGATGCTAGCTCGCTCTCTTCTTGGAATTTACCGTCAACTAAGGCAGCTACAGTTAAAGTTCCGGATACTTTAGATATCGCAGTGAAGACAAGCCTTGTTGCGGAAGGAGAAGGCTTAGGAAATCTAAAGCCTTGGGACATAGCCATGGATAGTGCCCTCAAAGCGACTACAGAACCAATTGACGCTATACAAGTTAGTGAAACGTTGGAAGTCCATAGCGGAGAGCAACTGAAAAGTGAAGACGTGAAAAACCTACACAAGTTGGGTCACACAGCTTCTCTCTCTCAAACACCTTCTCACTACATCCAGACTGAGGCGACTGTCGTAGCTGATTCCCTTGAACTCAAAATCTCTGCCTTATCTGATCTCGCAGAAGAACCTGCAGTTGTTTCACATGAAATTCACTCACCTACAAATCCGCTTACAGTAACTAACTTGCAGAGTTGGGTAAATATGGAAATTATTGAATGCAGTCAGACATCAGAGCTCGATGCGGCACAGACAATAGTTCACGATGAGGAATTGGTCTTAGCTCAGAATCAAGAAGATCGTTCTGCGAATGTCTCCGACTTGACACCTGGATTGCATAAAGATGTTCTTATGTACAATGCAGAAGTTTCATCACTTGTACCAACATGCGTAACAGGTACCGAAGCGGAGGAAGAAACCATCTTGCTAGACATGGCAAAGGAAACTTTTGAAGTTTCGCCCGAAGCTACCGTAGTTGAAGTTACTGAAGAAAACCAAAAGAGGAAAATGTCTGAAACCGAGAAGATACAAGGACTGCAAAGAGCTGAAAATGCCGCAGACGATCAGTCCAATAAAGAGACGGTCGTGAAGACGGAGATGGAAGAACACGTGATGACTGAACAAGAAGAACGGGAAGAAGAAATAAGCCAGTGGGTTGAACACGAGCGGTTCGCGAAGAAGCAAGCAGATGAGGAACTGACGGCAAAAGAACAAGAGAAATGCGTAGAAGAAATGCTGGTTACTGAACAAAAGAAATATGAAAAGAAAAGAGATGAAGCTACCCTTGGGGCTGAAGAGGAGGAAAATGGAGAGTGTTCTAGGGAATCTGAATTTAAGACACGTGAAGAAGAAAAGACTCTGACTGGGGATACAAAATCCGTGGAAAACGCAGCTCTCAACGACGAGGAAGAAAAATGTGAAGAGAAAGACAAAGCACGTATGAAAAAGGAACAGAAAGTGCACAGTGGGAAAGATTTTGTCAAATCTGACGACAGTGTCGAAGGCGAGCAACAAATTGAAGCGGAAAGCAAGGAACGGGATGAAGAGGAACGGAAAGCTAAGGAGACTTGCGAAAGCAGTGAGCGAATCAAAACTGAAAACAACACTTGTGAAGAAGAAAGAAGGCTGAATTCTGAGCAAGAGAAGCGTGAAGAGGAGCGAATCGTAGCTGACAATGAACGTCGTGGAGAACAGCTGCAAGCACAAGAACACACACGTGAGGAAGCAGCGCGAATTACAGCAGAGAAAAAAGGAGAAGAATGTGTCGAAACAGAACGAGAAAATGAAGTGCGTCTTGAAATCGAACAAAAGAAGTGCGATGAGGAGCTGATCAAAGTTGAAGAGAAGATGTGCGAAGAAAGGCTGACAGCGGGAGAAGAAAAGTGCAAAGAAGAGCAAGTGCTGACAGAAGAGCAAAAACGTGAAGAAGAAGAAGAACTGCTACAAGCTGAGGAGCGAAAACGTGAAGAGGAACGCATCAAAGCGGAGGAGCGAAAACGTGAAGAAGACGAACCTGAAAAGAAGAAACGTGAAGAAGAGGAACGGCTTAAAGCTGCGGCAGAAAGACGCCAAGAAGAGGAACGTGTTAAAGCTGAAGAGAGAAAGCGCGAAGAAGAGGCGCGAATCTTGGCCGAAAAGAAGCGTGAAGAGGAGCAAATCGCAGCAGAAGAAGAGGCTAAAATCTTGGCTGAAAAGAAACGTGAAGAGGAAGAAAGAATCCTCGCAGAGAACAGAAAGCGCGAAGAAGAAAAACGGCTTAAAGCTGAGGAAGAAAAGCGCGAAGAAGAAGAGCGAATCTTGGCCGAAAAGAAGAAGCGCGAAGAAGACGAGCGAATCTTGGCCGAAAAGAAGAAGCGCGAAGAAGACGAGCGAATCTTAGCCGAAAAGAAGAAGCGCGAAAAAGAAGAGCGAATCTTGGCTGAGAAGAAGAAGCTCGAAGAAGAAGAGCGAATCTTGGCTGAGAAGAAGAAGCGCGAAGAAGAAGAGCGAATCTTGGCTGAGAAGAAGAAGCTCGAAGAAGAAGAGCGAATCTTGGCTGAGAAGAAAAAGCTCGAAGAAGAAGAGCGAATCTTGGCTGAAAAGAAGAAGCGCGAAGAAGAAGAGCGAATCTTGGCTGAGAAGAAGAAGCTCGAAGAAGAAGAGCGAATCCTGGCTGAGAAAAAGAAGCTCGAAGAAGAAGAGCGAATCTTGGCTGAGAAGAAAAAGCTCGAAGAAGAAGAGCGAATCTTGGCTGAAAAGAAGAAGCGCGAAGAAGAAGAGCGAATCTTGGCTGAGAAGAAGAAGCTCGAAGAAGAAGAGCGAATCTTGGCTGAGAAGAAGCTCGAAGAAGAAGAGCGAATCTTGGCCGAAAAGAAGAAGCGCGAAGAAGAGGAGCGAATCTTGGCTGAAAAGAAGAAGCGCGAAGAAGAAGAGCGAATCTTGGCTGAGAAGAAGAAGCTCGAAGAAGAAGAGCGAATCCTGGCTGAGAAAAAGAAGCTCGAAGAAGAAGAGCGAATCTTGGCTGAGAAGAAAAAGCTCGAAGAAGAAGAGCGAATCTTGGCTGAAAAGAAGAAGCGCGAAGAAGAAGAGCGAATCTTGGCTGAGAAGAAGAAGCTCGAAGAAGAAGAGCGAATCTTGGCTGAAAAGAAGAAGCGCGAAGAAGAAGAGCGAATCTTGTCTGAGAAGAAGAAGCTCGAAGAAGAAGAGCGAATCTTGGCTGAGAAAAAGAAGCTCGAAGAAGAAGAGCGAATCTTGGCTGAAAAGAAGAAGCGCGAAGAAGAAGAGCGAATCTTGGCTGAGAAGAAGAAGCTCGAAGAAGAAGAGCGAATCTTGGCCGAAAAGAAGAAGCGCGAAGAAGAAGAGCGAATCTTGGCTGAAAAGAAGAAGCGCGAAGAAGAAGAGCGAAACTTGGCCGAAAAGAAGAAGCGCGAAGAAGAAGAGCGAATCTTGGCTGAGAAGAAGAAGCTCGAAGAAGAAGAGCGGATCCTGGCTGAAAAGAAGAAGCGCGAAGAAGAAGAGCGAATCTTGGCCGAAAAGAAGAAGCGCGAAGAAGAAGAGCGAATTTTGGCCGAAAAGAAGAAGCGCGAAGAAGAAGAGCGAATCCTGGCTGAAAAGAAGAAGCGCGAAGAAGAAGAGCGAATCTTGGCTGAAAAGAAGAAGCGCGAAGAAGAAGAGCGAATCTTGGCTGAGAAGAAGAAGCTCGAAGAAGAAGAGCGAATCCTGGCTGAAAAGAAGAAGCGCGAAGAAGAGCGAATCTTGGCTGAAAAGAAGAAGCGCGAAGAAGAAGAGCGAATCTTGGCTGAGAAGAAGAAGCTCGAAGAAGAAGAGCGGATCCTGGCTGAAAAGAAGAAGCGCGAAGAAGAAGAGCGAATCTTGGCTGAGAAGAAGAAGCGCGAAGAAGATGAGCGAATCTTGGCTGAAAAGAAGAAGCGCGAAGAAGAAGAGCGAATCTTGGCCGAAAAGATGAAGCGCGAGAAAGAGGAACGTATAAAAGCTGAAGAGAAAAAACGCGAAGAAGAACGGCTTAAGGCCGAAGAGGACAGACGTAAGGAAGCAGAACGAACCAAAGCCGAAGAGAAAAAGCGGGATGAAGAACGCAAACAGGCTGAAAAGAAGCAGGAAGAGGAACGCGTTAAAGCCGAGCAGAGAAGGTTCGAAGAGGAGCGAATCTTGGCAGAAAAGAAACGGGAAGAAGAGGAACGCATCCTGTCAGAAAAGAAAATGCGCGAGGAAGAGGAATTTCTCAAAGTCGAGCAGAACAGGCGAGAAGAAGAACGCGTAAAAGCTGAGGAGAAAAAACGTCAAGAGGAAAAGAAAAGAGCTGAAGAGCAACAGAGGCTTGACACCGAGAAAAAGAAACACAACGAAAAGGAACGCAGTAAAGCTGAGCAGCAGAAGCGCGAGGAAGAACAGAAAAAGAAGGAAGAAGAAGAGCAGCGCCTTGACGCCGAGCGGCTTAAGAAGGAAGCTGAAGATAAACAACGCTTCGATGAGGCTCAAGCGAAAAAACCTGAAGCCGAAAGCCTGCAACATGAATCAAAGAGCAAACCCGACGAAACTCTTTCAGAACATACAAAAGAAACCAAACGGAACGACTCACGTAAACATGACGAACCCGAAGGCGAAACGCCTTCCAAGAAAAAAGCGGACGAAAGCAAGGTTAAACGAAAGAAGTCGACCAGTTCAAAGAAGGCCAAGAAATCGGAAGAAGCGTCGACTGATCCACTTGTTGAAACTGTGCCCGCCTCTAGTCCCAGGAAAGGTAGCTCAGAAAAGGTACCTGCATCCCAAGAAATCACCTGTGAATCCAAGAGACAAGCTAAGGACGCCGTGATAACTGAACCGATCTCTTCAGTTACTTCAGAAACACTAAAAAATAATCAAGACGTTTCATGTATGGAGCCGCGAATTTACAAAAAATCGCCTGTTGCTACAGAGAGCAAACCCCTTGAAAATTCAAAAGGTATCAGCGGTGCTACCAAACCGACTGGGCCTCAAAGTGAAACAGTTTCCGAAAATTCTGAATCCTCTTCCCCGATTCGCAGACGGCGCCGAACATCCAACCTGAGTGATTCTGCTCAAGAGGAATCACAGGAATCTGTCGACTTCGAAGACGTGGTGCGAAGGCGACGCATGCGCAAAACCCTTTCTACCGAGAAGAGCATGGAACGAGACTTCTCAGCGTCGTTTCCCCCTTCGGAGATCAAAACTGAACTAGTACAGCCGAAGAAGTACAACGAAGATCACTCGACGATTCATATTACTCCTCGCGAAAGCTCGCGGCGTGAAGAGACGACATATAAGGTAGTGAACTTAAATATGCAGGTATTAATTGTCTAATGGCATGGCCATTTCTCTAGGTCGGCTTACGCGATCCGAAGAATAAACCCAAGTTCAGCACCAAACTTAGAGATATGGAAGCCGCAAGAGGTTCAAACATCAAGTTAACTTGCAGCGTGCTTGGAAGCCCCGAACCTCACATTGAGTGGTACAAGAATGGGTTTTCCTTCTCAGAAGAAGACTCTGATAGATGCCGTTTGTCGTATGAGGCAAGTACTGGCATTGCGATCCTCGAGCTGCGGAATGTCGTGCGGGAGGATTCCGGTGAATATGCGTGCGTCGCTAAGAATTGCAATGGAAGGTCAAGTGTAAGTGCGGATCTGCGAATTCGAGGAGACCTAGAATCCAAGCCTTCTCCATCGTCTTTCGTTTCATCTTTACGGGGTAATTACACTACATCAGGAAGCTTTTTAAATTGTGTTCCCGGAGTGAATAAAGTACTGAATAAGTTCCGAAATATAACGGTTCTCTGTTCTTTGAAATAGGCGTAACACTGAACGCTCATATCTTATAGGAAATTTACTCACTAACAAAAAAGGATAATTTTACCATTGTTTTACATTTGTACTTGAAAATTGTACACATCACTTCCTTGACTTTCTTGTTAGAATTATGGAAACAGAGTACTGCGAGAGCTGGTTTTAAGTAATTTTGTTGTAATCTTTTCAGATTCCTACGATTTGTCAAAGGACGAGCTAGTGTTAGATTGCGTCGTAAGAGGGTACCCGCAGCCTAAGATTACTTGGTTCAAAGACGGAGCCAAGCTTCATTTCAGCAGTCGGCACCGCCAGTTTTTGGACTCCAGCGGGAAGTGTAAATTGGTCATCTACGCACCTAGCATGGGTGACGCTGGTCACTATACTTGCGTAGCTGATAATCGCGAGTCCACGGACGAGGTGTCTGCATTTATTACCGTACCGGAGCATGCTTGGGCCAGGTCACAGCGGCCATCCAACATCTTCGAAACGTGCGAGGATGAAGAAGAAGCCCCTGTTTTCTCGCAGGCTTTATCTGACCAGAAAGTACATCTAGGTTGTAACGTAACCTTCCACGTTAGTGTTGCAGGTAAGAATTAAACGCCCATTTGATACACACCACGTACAGTACAGTACGACATACAGGATAACGATTGTCATTTGTTCCTACTGGTATGTCGAAACGTGATCTCACAAATTAGATATGTAGATTAAATTCATCTTGACCTGAAGATCGTCTGAACGCTTTTGTTTAGAAATAATCTTTACTAGTGAAAATTTCATCGTAGTCTTCTTTCCTGCTGGTGGTTCTTTCGTTATTGCACTGTTTTTATGTACTTTAGTGTACAAATATCTACATTTAAAATTGCGAAAGAACCACAAGGTAGTTGTAATGGATACCTCATAGGACTTCACCTTTTCACACTTTTAAAAAAGTTAACAGATGACATTCATATAATAAGCTTTCGATAGCAATGAAAAGTTTTGGGATAAAACGTGAAAGCCAGTGTCTAACATTGCCTGTATATTTCCAGTGACGTTCTGTTTACTGAGTTCGTCTTATGAGATTTTGGCTATAGAATATTCTGCAAGAATTAGTATTGTTCACGGAATGAATCACCAGTTTAGGTTCACCAGCAAACAGAATGATTAGTTTAATATAATCTTCCTATGTTACTGTTCGACAGGTTCGCCGGAACCCGAAGTTTGCTGGCTGTTAAACAACTCAAGGTTACAGCCTTCGTCCAGAGTTAGGTACTTGACACCACAGCGCGGAATCCACAGCTTCTCGATTTACAGTGTTACTGCGTCCGACTTGGGGACATACGCTTGTCGTGCTACTAACGTAGCCGGTACTGCGCAGTGTGAAGCGGTTTTAACGTTTAAAGATTCTAGTTGGAATACTTTAGCGCAACCAACTGTATTATCGACTGCACAACCCAGCGTAGCGACTTTCCTTGAAAAACCCGAGAGTTTTTTGGACGTTGCCAGAGATCAGGATTTGATTTTGGCCTGTACCGTGGCTGGCTTCCCCAAACCCACTTTGCAGTGGACTAAAGGTTCTCGCGACCTGTCGCTTTGCCCAAGAGTCACCATTGAAGAACCCGAAGACAACGCTCACCAACTAACGCTAAAGAAAGCTACGTATGCTGATTCTGGCACTTACTGTATACAAGTACGTAATGGCCATGGAAGTCAGCGCGCTTTTTGCACAGTGCGGGTAAGTAACATGTGGAAGCAAATTCGCTACCTTGCTGTGTCTTTTGGTGTAGCTATTTATATTCTTTTCACACAGCGTAACCGAGGGATTCAAAGTTAATTTATAAGTGTAGGTTAAGAATCTTAATTTTTGTGTTGTTTGCTGTCAAAAGCTATTTAGGCGTAAAAGCTCATCGCAGTAAGTTGCTATTCATGCTGTTCTTGCTAAGTTGATATTCTACAGGCTAACTTTGTAAACGCTTGTGAGTTTTTTTTTTTATTTATACTGGACTGTCTTCTACATAATCTTTACCGTTGTAAACAAGCGTAAGCTTTCGCCTAATACTTTCTATACCCTAAAATTTTACTAATTGGTTTATTTTTTAAGGCTACTTGTTACTTTGAAAACTTCTCTCCCTTGTACCTGTCAGAGATTTTCGATATGAGATGTCAATTACATGTTTTCTCGTGCTTTGCAGGTAAAAGAAGTGTACGTAACAACAGGGACACCGTGGGAGTTGCAAGGGACGGCCAATATCATACAAGACCTAGAAGAAAAGCGAGCTCGCAGATTTAACAAAGGTAATTATGTCGGAACTGCTTCGTGTCACTTTCCTCCATTTGTCTTGTCTTGTTTGTAAAAGTGTGTAAAGAAGCGACAAAACAAAACAACAACGACCTTACGGAGGCTAAATTTGGATCTTGTAACAACATCGCTTGGACCCTTAGTTGCATTACCTGGCTGCGCCAACTCTTTGGCATACATGTTACTTCCTGATACACAAATGGAACTTTTTGAATCACTTTTTATCTTAACAACTTGTTATTTGAGATAGAAGCGTTAGATATAATTCTAAAAGGCGTCGATAATTCCGTTATAAGAATTTGTGAGGTGGGAAACCTCCATTTTGAGGACTTATTTACGCGCTTATAATGGGCGGGAAGAATGGGCCGCAGAAATAACGAACCCTACGAAGCTTCTCTGTAAAGATCGGTGTAGAAGCCAGAGACACGTCGGCCGTAGGTTGTAGAGCTAAGTTAAATTTAGGAAATGGTGGATTGGCTTTCGTTTCAGAGCTTGTGTGTGAGTGGCACTTTGTACGCTTTGCTTGCTGCAGTATTCGCAGCGACACGTACGTTTCCGGTCACGCTCTTTTAAATTCCAGTCAATGGACGGTGAAAGAGATCGTGTAATGGCGTTTCAAGTCATAATCGAAGGCTGTAACGATGCTGTTCCCGAAACCACCTCATTTGCTTTAAGACGGAAGTGGTCGACTAAGCAAAACACGAGCAAAATTGCCAGTTTCGCTGGCTTACAACTAGATGCAGACGGCGAAGGTTTGCAACTTCCGGTGTCTCATTTTTGACACGAGTCAGCAATTTAGCGCTGCTGATGTCTATTCGTGCGATCGTATTTCACAACAGAGCAAAATACTTGTTCCGTAGTGTCTTAGTAGCTTTGCGAACAATGTCCAAGCTAGTAACTTTTTGTGAAATCAGTGCTGCTTCTGTAGGGATACGAAAACAATGTGCACTCTTTTCGGTGACCTTGATGACCATAAGCTATGACGTGATTGAATCCTGTTGGCGCTGTTCTTTAACTCAGACTATAATTTTTAATTGATTTAGAATTAGAGGTTTAATTTTATTTACTATTAATGATTGACTTTTTCTGTACATTCAGTTTGTTTTTCAAATCTATTTGGAAGCGTGCGAAACTGATTTCCAAACATTTCGTGATATTAAATCAGATATTTTTATTTTTAGATGTACCAGGACCAATTCCTTCGCCACCAACTGCAACGGCCATCGGCAAAAGCTTTGTTTCTTTATCGTGGAATAAACCCAGTTCAAACGGGGGCGCTCCAATTATGGCATACAAAGTGGAAGCATGGTTGATTGGTGAAGGAGCTCACTGGACTGAGGTAGAATTTAGCAAAAAATGTTATGAAATTGTTTAATCCATTCTTTGTGCTTTTGGCAGCTTGCCATGTCACCCATTACTTCATACGACGCGTACAACCTAAAACCCGAGCGAGAGTACTTGTTCAGGATCACTCCACGCAACAAGTACGGCTGGGGTGAGCCGGTCACTTCAACCAGCCCGATAAAAACAGGAGCTTTAGTCCAGACGCCCCGTTTCACGACTCCTTTACATCCGCAAATGAAAGTCTTGCTAGGAAGTCGGGTATCTCTCCAGTGCGAGGTAAGATTCTATGTAATTTCTGAAATGTCTCATTAACTTTACCAAAAGTTCCTGTTCTTAAGTAGCGTTA
Organism: Triops longicaudatus; assembly: GCA_022885665.1. Lineage (NCBI taxonomy): Eukaryota > Metazoa > Arthropoda > Branchiopoda > Notostraca > Triopsidae > Triops > Triops longicaudatus. Next base: position 47,588 of record JAGQDJ010000067.1, read on the forward strand.
TAATATGTGTTGATATTTTTAGTCGTTCGTTTTGTAAGTAAAACGCAGACGCTTGTGTTGAGTTTTTTTTTCCTTCTGTAAGGTTTTTGGAGTTCCTGTACCTCGAATCAAGTGGTCAAAAGATGGTTCGGACATAGACCTTTCCAAGCAGAGCCGTTATAGTGTCAAAGTAGAAGACACCCTTCAGATCTTGACTATCAACGAAGTTTCAGCTGACGATGATGCGAAATTTGTGTGCGAAGCCAATAACGCTGGAGGAACTTGTTGCACTTCCATTAGGCTATTGGTGGTTGAAGATCCTCGTATTGTCGAAGCCGATGAGAATTTCCGAAAGTAATACCAGAGAAACGACAACACTTTCAGCTCTCATTGTTTTCGATAATCTCTCTAAAATTTAGGCAAACGGAGCTTCTTGGCAAAAAGGATGCAGTGAAAATACTCGCACCGCAGTTTACCATGAGACCTCGAGATCGGCGCGTTCAGGTTACCTACCCAGTGCGCTTAACTTGCCAGGTTGTCGGGTTCCCTAAGCCCGAAGTTACATGGAAGTTTAACTATAGCCCCATTGTGCCTGATGGTAATGTATTGCTTCCTTTACTAAACTTAAATCCCCAAGACAGCCGAAAACGACAAACATCGCAAGTGCGATGTCTGTTGTTTTATTATGATTACTATGATTAAATCTCATAATTGTTTGACTCACATTCAAAATTATAAATTAAGTGTATTGTTTTACAGCTCAAACAATTATATTGTCAAAAATCTCCAAAGTATATTGAAAGAAACGTAACTATGTGCAAGCGTTAACGAACATTAGGACATTGTTGGCGCCACCGTATCAGTTCGGGCCTCGCAGCGCAAAAATAACCTCACCTGTCTCTTTTGTCTTAAGTTAGTGATGTATTCAGTATCGCAGTCTTTCATGTTTTGATTATTTTATATCAGGAATGCATTATTCTCTTAGTAAACTATAACTTTTCACGTTTGAATATATTACTTGTAAAACGAAAAGAACTCGCAATTTATGTTGAGGTGGGAAGAACCTGAAAACACTCTCTCTGAACTTACGTGTTAAAAATGTTCTGTAATTGTTACAGAGCGTCACACGTTCTGTGTGGATGGAGACTTCCATACCTTGGAGATTTCCAATACCAAATTTGACGACGCTGGGCTTTACCAGGTCCACGCCCAAAATAGCCAAGGAGCAATTACTTGCCCATGTCGTTTAATTGTTGATGGTGGTATAAAAGCCTACATTCCACCCATATTTGTACACGAGCTGGAAGATCGTACCGTCAATGTTGGGAGCACCATAAACCTGGTGGGAAGGGTAGAAGCGTACCCCGCGGTGGGCGTTACTTGGTAATGTCATTGATTCCCAATGAATTATTGCCATGTGGGATATGAGAATGTAACTTTCCTTTTTTTCCTTGCAATTCAAGGTATCGTGACGGTGTCCGTCTTCGACCCAGCAGGAAATACGATATGTGCTTAGATCGTGACGGGACTGTTACGTTGATCGTAGCTAACGCTCAAATCCGGGATGCTGGTGTTTACATGTGTGAAGTAACAAACGAAATGGGCAAAGCGGAAACCTTCACTCGCGTTTCTGTTAAGCGGAAAGATGGCGATGAAAGTAAAAACGACTCAACTGAGGTGGATCGGAGCCAAGGGTAAGTAGTTATTTTCTGGACTTTTGCGATTACTGTGCAGTATTACTTGAATTTGAGGGCTATGTTACACAATTATCAATGTAGTAGCTGGTAGACTGCATACTTCACAGTACTACAAAAAATTTAATTAGCAGTTAAATTGTAATAAAGGCAGAAATTGTGTTGGTCTTGCTGCCATTTTCTCTCATAGTTAACGTAGTCCAAATTTTACGAGTACAGTATAATGCAACTTTGACTCATGTACCCTGCTCACACTACGCTACTGAACTCAAATTAACTTTCGCCCAGGCTAGGTATTCTAAGCTATCGCACTAGGCGATTTTACGCAATTACGCAATACTATCATGTCGTGCCCGAACCGCCCCCTCATTGCTTTGTTGCAAATCTTTGCAAAAAAGTGATCCGTGATATGAACTGATCATTGGTGGGGTTTGTTCCAGTGAGAGTTACCTTGCACAATAATGGGATAAGTTAGAATTATTTCCTTAAAAAAAAAAACGATTTTTTCAGCACTAAGGGGAGAAGTCGATAATTTGTACTGTAGCTGTCATATTTGCGAATCAGCATCGCCTTCTTGGATGCTAGTTACGTCACAAGCTTACCTCTGTTTATGGAGAAAACTTTCTGTCGTCCAATTCCCAAGTCTTGCTTGTAGACAAAGCAAAGGTTACCGTGTAGACAAAGCAAAGACAAAGCAAACCTCGATTTTTTTCTTTTGCCAACTGATGTTTGCTACGTCATGCACTTTCGATTTATAAATGTATTCGGAAGTTTGGTTCCAAGAGTGCATGCCTGTACTTTTATCGGAAACGTACATTAATGTTTATCCTGTGTTTACCCTTTTTGATCCTCATCGAAACTTCATTAGCTTTTTGACGCCTCGGTTTTTGTTTTTACACCTGTTGCTTGGTAAAAACGTTCTTCCTTCCAATGTGCCAAGCTACGCGTGTAAACAACGCAAGATTGTCCAAGGAGTCTTAGATTATTTGAACGTTTCTTCTGCCAAGTAGAATTTGTGACATTGTAAAGGTATCAACTTGCAGTTTGCAGTTAATAAAAATAAATTAACGTTAAGGATCGGGTATATTACTTTTTGTGGAAAGATTGAATCCAATCGCGCGCGGATCTATTTCTCTGTTTTGTTCAAGGAGAAAGTATTTGGGTCGGATTAGTGCAAATGAAAAATGGTTAAAATTTTCTAAATTGCGATAAAAACATATTTAAAGAGTATCTTGACGTAGCTTGAAGTGAAAGAAATCCAGGGTGGCCTGTAGACAGTGCGAACAAGCTACAAAACCAGTGTGTCAGGCGGAGTTTTAATGACCCCGGTTTTTCACGGCTATTCGCTTCTTTTCTTTTAGTCCTTTTGCTCATGCGATTAATTGCGTAGGATCCGGGGAAATCGGGAATTTTTTTTTTACAACCGTGGTCCAGCGTGTTTGGCGTTGACGTAATCTGTTGGCGGGTAGTGTCAGCGTGAAATCGAACATGAGTTGGAGCACTGTTGCACAGCCGTTCGCGAGTTCTTTCCCTCGGTTTGGCCTGTGACACCTTTATTGTACCTTTCTAACGGTTGTCAACATCCATAATTACGATGATTATGCAAAAAAATGCTGCTTAGGCGGCTCCTGCTTTTGGTCTTTTTCTGACTGTGTTGGATAACCTGTAAAACTTTATACGCAAGACGAACCGTCTGTCACCTGTTGTCTGAAAAGAACAGTCACGCGACTAGTCATGCAAATTTTTAAAAGCTTCTTTTTCAGAAGCTTATAAAAGCTTTCTGATAAAACCATTTATCACTTTATATCCTTTTAACAGTTTCGGCATATCCATAAATGCTTCATAAGTGGCTAAGAAATTAAAGTCAGAGTCATAACCTTTTCTTTACCAAAACTTTCAGGTTGTTTATCATCCTGTTCTAACCAGAAAGTAATTGAACTGGCTCATTGCTTAGAAATACCCGAATTAGAATGAAAAATAATCAGCATATCAAGTCAAACGGTCGATGACCACGAATGTACTTGGCATTCACCAGGCGGGTTTTAGCTTGAGTAAACAGTTTTCGAACGTTTACTGTCTTACTCCTTTTTTCTTTCTTTCGTTTGAAGCCCGCTGTTTGCGCATTTTTTTATTATATTGTTTCTTTATTTTTCTGACCAGAGGTTTGCCAAATGTGCATGTTTCTCTTCCATCTCGGCTATGACGCTAGTGGACAGTTTTGCGGTTTGCATTTTCACACAAAGTTTAGATTGACTCAGCACTATGGACTTATTGCCTTTTGACGCATTGGGCTAAGGCCAGGGCTAGTTTTAAAAGGTCTTGGGAAGGTTTTTAAGGTCAACTCACCGCAGCATGTTCTGATCAGTGTTTAGCTTGCTGTTTGGCTTGCGAAGTATTCAAGAATTTACTGTGTTACTGTGTTCGACAACTGGAGCTATTTGCATGCATTGCAAAGCCTCTCCCTTGTTAGTCCATAAATCTCACTGTAAACTATTCATCGTCACTTGCTTCTGCCGTTCGTGGTATTCTACATATTTTCTTTTTTTCCCCCATTGTTCAACTGAATACTCGGCTATATATGCATCACTATTTGCTACAATTGCACCTACTCCTATTTGACAAATGTAATGGGACCACGCCCAAATACCGTGCGTTACAAATTCGTACCCGACACAGTTAATGGAAATCTGAAGGAGCTAAATCTGCCTTTTGTTTGGTATTTCTAGAAAAAAGTATCACCAAATTAGCTTTCAGGCTGCTATTCGGAGCTTTGTTTGCTTTTGAAGTTTTTGTAACCTTTGCGTTTCGTTTTTATCCTTGTAGAGTTTCCAATGCACCCAGATTCCTGCAAAAACCGAGATCTACTGAAGTACTTGAGGGTGATTCTCTGGTGATCCTCTGTGAAGTGGTAGGCGATCCTAAGCCAGAAGTGGTATGGCTGCGTGACTGGCTCAACGTGAGTAATCTTCCTTTGTGAACTTGTCATGTGTAGATGTCATTTTTCTCCCAGTAATCCTTCTAAGTTTTGATTTATGAGCTAAAAGATTGGAAAAGACAACGGAAGGCTTGTCTTGTAGTTTTTACGTTCGTGGAACGATTACGGTCCGCTTCATTAGTTGGAACCTTATAAGGTACAGAGAAGTTTAGGGCGCGGGGGCTATCGAAGTTCAGGAATCGACAGTCTGTTGGACCTTGCGTGAGATGTATATTTGTAGTAGATAATATCGTCTTCGGTACAAGTCGTGTTGAAAGGGGAACATCAAAACGGAGCAACTCGGAAAAAGGCAGGCGAGAAAAAATAGTTGGCTAGCTTGTAAGTCATAAGGTTCTGGTGGTTTGAGATAACGTCTCGACGTTCGGTGCCCTGCTGCGTCTCTTTTCAGTCCCTCTCACGCATTTTAAGATTGGAACCTAAACAATGACCTTATTTTTCTTTTTTGTTCCACTGGAAATAAGAAGTGGTGTCCGAAAATTCTTGTACTGGGGGGACAACTAAGCATGCTTGTTCTTTATGGACGCACGTGTGCTGAGTCATACGTGTCAGTGTCATGAGTGACACATGTGAAGCTGTTATGGACATTTTTGTTCTCTGTACATAAAAAAGGCAATGAGAGATCGCTAGGAAGATGACAATCGGTAGCTCATGAATTATGCTTGAGTTTTGTACACAAAAATAGATAGAGAAGAAATGTTCGCCAGCATCCCAACAAAAAGGTGGTCGACAAGTTTTTTGTGTATTTCCAACTTCGTTTGTCTTTCATAACCTATTCCCGAGTTAGCTACTTGTGAAAGTGTTCCAGCCAGCCAATGAGTCGTGGTAGTGGTATTTTATTACCGAGTGGTTGTCAGGCCCAAATAGTTTGCCCTTATATGACTTACAGTTTTTTTAAGGACGAATTTATTTTCGAACTAGAAAAAAATAATAACATTTTTTGCGTAATCCAACCTAATTGGAAGCCCAACGAAATCTTGTGTTACACACGATAATAATTCTTTATTGCGAATTACACAGTTGCTTAGGTGATAAAATGTATACTAGATTGGCTTTTTAAGTTAGTTAGGACATAATTGTACTCCGTAAATTGCAAAGAAAAATGACGTCCCCTGAGATTGGGAGAATCGTCCAGGGTCGTGTACAGTGTTCACTGCAATTCGTATGCAAATATGCGAGAAATTGCGTATTAAATATCCTGATTGTCAATCTCAGTTGCACGGGTTTCTTTCTATATTAGAATGGAAAGGCAGACAATCATCATAAACTTCACAAGAGATAATAGTCATGCCACCTTTTTATTTGTCTAAGTTTCGAAATAAAAATTAAATATGTAAATGAAATGTTCACTACCTAAAAGGCGGGTAGGAAATATATTGTACATCGTCCAAAGGCGTCGACATTGCCTTAAAGAAATCAAGAGGTAGCTTGGCAATGAAATTAGTAGGAACATGAATCTACGAAGTATTTCGAAAACGACAGAGCCTATGTGTTCTACGTGGCGAGAGAGCCTATGTGTTCTGTAGTCTCGAGTCAATATCTTTGAAAGGAAACATATGTGAGCTTTACGAGCTAAATTTTTATGTAGCAATGAATGAAATAAAAGTGTATCGTATTTTTTAATATTCCAGGGGAGAGTAACAGAAGTTTTCGTGTTGAATTCGTGTTTACAAACACAGCTTTCCAATTTCCCATATTTGCTTTCCGAACTAAACATCCGTTTAGTTATACTTCATCGGTCTGTATGCGCCATAAGCGCACCTTCTGTTTTAGAATTTCAATCACTCAAACTATTTGACGTTTTACAAGGTCTTTAGTAATTTTCAACACTTCGGTTGTCTGAACACAACACACCCTGCTGTTTCAGTACGCAGCTGTTCAATGAAGATGATTTTGAGCCTTCGGGATACCAGTAATTCAGCATGCGCGTTTCTTTTTGTAACATTTAGCTCGCACAAAAAAAGAATGAAGTCGTTTTGCGACATAGTTTATTACACAAGTTAACTGAAAGTAACCAGCTGCCGAAGTGCATGCAACACGTCGGTGACAGCTGTATTGGCGTGCTGTAGTGTGAAATAGGGATTTAAGCACACTTGCGTTTCCGTGTTAAATGGAATAGACGATTAAGTAAGTAAATCGAGTAAAAAAAAATACATATATATATAAAGCCGCAAACTATTGCCACTGCACGGTATCTTTGGAGATGCAGCATTCTATTCTCCCTAGCATACTTAGGTCGCAGTTTCGTAATGTACTGGACAAACGGATGATTTTGTGAAAGTTGCTGTCTCGCTGAATCCCTCATCTTCTGCAAGAGACACAAAAATTTGGAGTGCTCCTTATGTATCAATGCAATAGAAAGTTATATACAATGCCGTTGCAAGATTATATTAAAACTTGTGAGGCCATCTCTTGTACATTAAAATGACAGCTGCTTTAAAACCTTTTGCTTTTCAAGATTCTTTTCTCTTGTAGCGTCGCTTATGATAGTCCTTAACGAACACTCTAAAGCGTTGTTTAGTACAGAACTAATCGAATACATGTATTTGACAGCTTTTTTCGTTAGATACGATTCACCAACCCTGAACTTAAGGCGTGGTCACTGAGCTCTATAGTCACATTGTTGACCATCTGGCCTGCATTTGGATCCAAACTAGCCAACTTTTTAGTTTGATTTTCTTAAAATTGGCAATAATTTAACTAACTAACGGAGAAAGGTTAAATTATTGAGTATTTTCGGATTGCTCGTTAGTGGATAAGTCTTGTTTGAAATGTCAGTGTACTGAGTTGCAGTTGTATCATGTTAACTTTCCTTAGAGGAGCAGATGAGCTTCCTTCTGTTGTTCGATGTTTCGACATACAAATTCAAAGCTCAAATAGATGACAGAAAGCTTAACTTACGTTTATTTGTGAAAAATAGCGCCTCATTATATTGTAGATTTCTTTGCATGCAGACAGAGGAATTGTAAACAGTAACGAAATTGTCTAGTGTTTCGAGTTAGTTAAACTGCTATAAATTTGGACCCAAACTAAAAGTACTTCTTTGAGGTATTCAACATTGTTGCGGTACGATTTTGCTGTAGACCACAATCAAATCTGCTGTGCGATTTTTTTACGTGATTTCCGGAAGCATATTGGCCGGGCAATTTTCGCTCGAAGATTACCTAACGTTGTCCACTATTAGAGTATTACAGAGCCATGAAAACTGATTCCTTTCTAATAGGTGGAAAAAGTAGAGGGGAAATTCCTTTAGCTGCTTTGTCCATATGTATTTACTTTTTGTTTTATTTTTTACTCTTAATTTTGTAAATTTATTCATATTCAGTTTTTTAGTTTCATCCAAGCTCAAAAAGGGTAGAAACGTTTAAAAGGCGTTTTGCTTTCTGTCATCCAGCTCCGACCCGTGTCTGGAGGCTCCGAAGTTTTGAAACTCAATGTAAATTTCCTAAGTCCATAAGTAAATAATGGGGGATGTTCGCTTTCTGTCGCTAGATTTGGGCTCATATGTCGTTTCGGCTATCTGGCTCATCTCTTGGCTAGGGCCTTAGCAGAAATAATGAAGTGGAAAGCTACCACAGGACAGTGGGAGCTTTGGTTAGTAACCCACAACGAACTCTCCCAAATCCAAATGTAGAAAAGTCAAAACTCCCTTTCTTCCGAAAGTCTCCAATGCTCTCGTCCGACGAGTCCTGATACAAAAAAGCGTAGCGCTCCCTTTATTGCGAAGGACGGGTATGCAGTAGCGGCATGGGCACCTTATTATAAGAACTTTGGAAAGCTGCTTAATCTCTCGTCTTGCACGAAGAAGACACGAGTAGTCATTAAGGACTGGCAACTGGTACTATATTAAGCTTTAATTGATGCAGATTAAGAAACCATAAATTTCCACGCGAAAATCTGCCGATTAAGTCGCCAATTTCGCATCCTAATACACAGGTGTGCGTTTCGCGCGTTCATGTCTCCACGATGCCGGACAGGAATTACCAACAGATAGAGCGTTGGCCCAGTTTCTTTCCTTACTTTGTTGTGCTGCCTTTGCTCTCGTAGTTAGCTGCCTGGGTCTGCAATGGTACAAGATGGCCCGGGCAATTACAACCCTGGGAAAGAGAAAAGAGAGGTCCGGAAAAATGGTTCCGAACAAGAACAGCATTGCGTTAAAGTTACGAACAACGGTACGGTAGCAGTGGGTTGCCTTAATTTGGAAGAAGGCCCGTCCTTGCCAGTGACCTAGATTTTCAGTCACATGATATTCAGCTGGTCACGGAAAGGGAAAACTATTTTTTCCTGAATAACATTTGTCCATTTTTCTGAGGAAATTTAAGTGAAGGGTGAACTCGTAATTTTTTTCTTATTTTACATTTCTCTTTGCACGGGATTTTGTTTATTTATTTTCGGTATCCTGTGGAAATTGTTAACACGCCACGTTGCATGATAGCTTTCCATTGTTACGTTGCAACAATAAGTTGGCCTCCATCACGTCCTTCGCCTTGCACAGACGCCGATATGGTGCCCTGTGATTTAAGGAGGACTCTGTGAAGTTGTATTTGGAAAGCGGAATGTAAATCAAGTAAGGTCTTTGTAGTGTTGCTCTTTGAGGTGACACGCAGACACGTGACAACTTAAACGTATTCTCTACCTGTTAACCGACATAATGCTTTTAATAAGAACCATTTTAAGTTAAGAGTTTTGGAGCCGGGACCCTTTTTTGGTCCGTGCTCGCCTTTTGTGCGTGTGCTTGTCGCTTAGAAATAGTAAAATGCATACAATTCTTTTAGGAACGTCGTTCCTCGAGCCCTTATACGTACTATAGGTGCGGAATAGCTCTGAGTTTTATCACTTTAAAAGAATAAGTTATACCCGCTCAGAGCATTCACCAAGGTAAACCTCACAGACGATGCTTGCATGGGTGGCCAAATGGCGGACATTAATGTCACCTGCCAGTTTTTAGTGCTATGACGTGCGAAATCAGCCTCGCAAATATCAAAGCTGAATGACGTTTTCGCATTTCTTCTGATTCTTTCACAGTTCATTATTGTAAACCTGCACATTCTTGTATTTGCGTTCTTGTTGGCATTCTATGAACCCTCTTATTACTCATTCTTGAGTGACATTCAATGTTATTCTTATGTTTTCGCTACCTTAAGAACCCTACCTTAGGAATAGTCAAAATCTTAGAAAAATGATAGAGGTCGAAAAAATGCCAAAAAAGAGTGTTACTTCATCTAAACACTGCTCTAAAGCTTTGTGTATACCAATTAACTACATAAAGGAGCTCCACGTGTCTAGACGCCGTCAGGGTCTTTTTCTCCACTATAAGGTTTGCGATCTTGCAAAAAATTGCCGTGCAACATTCTTCGTTTTAAGTAAAAGTCAAAGTCCTTGAGGGGAAAACCAGATACTTACTGCAATTTCAGTAACAAGAGACGCACGAAGACGGCTGTTTCCATGAAACCTGCTTAACTTCATGCGTTCTTCGCTATACTGGAATGTGTGACGAGAACGAAGGCTAGACTGTTATAGATCATTGACATGCAATATGCACGTATTGTTTACGCATCGTAAAAGTTCCAGATCTTGCGGAAATTAGTTTGGCGCAGTTAAAAACAGTTTCGAATCGAGGTTTCTTATGCAGCAATCCTTCAAGTTGAAGTGTTTCGCAATGTTAGCCACTTGAGCCAAGTGAATCCGGAGAGCCGTCGTTGAAAATATCCACAAGGCGAAAAGTGTTCAATCTGCATCCTTCGGTTGAAATTTGATGTTCAAACTACCTTCCGTGCGTAACACATTGCCAATCATGGTGAGGCATTTGAGGGGCCGGCTTGGCAGCTAACATGTCTGCCTCGACGAATGATCGAGAACCATCATCATCATTATCATAATGGTCGTCTTTGTTTACCTGCTCATAGTTCTCGACAAATTTGTTCCTATATTTGCCTTTGACCTACTCATACTAAAGGACGGTTTCGCTTTTATTGGATCATGCCTGGGTGAAAAAAAGTGTCCAAAAAAGGTATCCGTCAGGTTTAACATGTAGAACTCAGCTTGATTTTGTTGTGGAATGGGGGCTGGGTTAGACAAAAGAAGAGAAAAGAAGGCAAATTTGGTAGGCATAGAAAAAACTTTAGTTATTCCACGGCCCCCTGGAAAAGGAAAGTTTAGTAATTTTTTGTACAAATAAAAATCTTTGGCCTTGAACCTGGAAAAAGCAGACATGTGTTACAGTCCACGCATTCTCGGTATATCTCCTATCAAAGGTCAGAGAGCCTTAGGTCATTCACTTTACCATTTAAACGGTTTGGGTTTTATTATCGTGATTATTGTACATCGCATTTTGGAGGTTAGTCTTAATACTGTTGTAATAGCCTGACTTCTTTCCCAAGAAGCCAGAACTTTAGGGCGATTGAAATTTTAAAATCCTTAAAATTTACAGTCGCATGCCATATTTGGAAAAACATATTTCCTTTAGTGTCTGAAATCGTAGGGAACGGAGGATAAGGTGTTTTATGGCCGTGCATAAGTATCGTGAAATTTTCAGTTTTATTAGGCGATGTTGAACTTTGAGGTCATGTTTGTGCAAATTCGGCTGAAGAACTCCAGAACTAGCTACGCTTGATTTTTCTTAGGAATACACGGTTTGGTACTAACGTTGGTCTAGGCAAGATTCATCCTTGTCTTAAAAATAACATTGGAAATAAAAGAAGGAAGTTAAGAAATTAAAAAGCTCGCGCAGGATTGAAGGACGCTCTTGGCGTGTTTTCTTTCCTTTTTATTTTCCTTGTTTAAAGAGCCATACTCTCGCAAACACTCAAATTCACGGCAGAAAAGGAACAACTTTTCCTTTTTATGTGTTCAGAAAATTTACCAAACTATTTTAAGTTGCAGTGTCAGTGACTTTCCTGCAACTGTTACACTGTTTTTTATGAAGCAAAAAGCGGGGGTGAAGTATGCAGGAAATCCCTTTGTTTTTAGCAATTGGAGAGCTCTCAGCTTGTATCAGCGCAGTAACTGGAAACTGGACAAAAGAATGTAAGCTTGAAGCTCATAAGACCTCGGCAAGTGTCCGTATTGCACATGAGCAAAAGCCAATGTGAAGAAACGAAAACCAAAGGGAAAAAATCCGGAATGCCAAACTTCACCAAGCCACAAAAACTCGATGTGCAGCAAAAGGCCAAGGGTCGTTTCTCATTACAAGCCCCACAAAGGCGAATAGGTGAAAAGCCTCCATAAGAGAGCCATAGCGGCCAAGTTCTTCTCGCTCCAACATCTTTACGTCCGTTTCAGTTGCACGGCAAGTTTTCGCTTGGTCGGGTGTTCAAAAACTACTCAGCGGTTGTTCATTTTTCTAAATCATTTGCTGCAGAGTAACAAGAACCTTTTAGTGTCGCTTAGATCTGTGGACAGCCGACTATAGAATTTGTGGTTAAAATTTTAAGAAACTGTCCAGAAGTGCATTTTGAAACCAGGATATCCAATTTAGTGAAACTGAAGAAAAATTCGCCATAAACTTCATGTAAGTTACATTCCCTTGTCTATATCTACTGCTGATTCGGACGCTTGTAAATATAGTCCGCTGAGGAAAGATTCAATTCAAATTCGCACTCTACAAAATGTTTGTCGATTTATGTTCGTGTTCTAGATAGCTGTCGTAATGTGGGTTTCCTTTGATGAGTACATCATAAAACGCGTGATCAGTTATTTTGGACACGCAGCCTTGCTTTACTGATCAAGTTGACATACAGGGTTCCAATGCTACATTACTCGTTTGCCGTCACCAAAATTTTATAGAACTGTTCTGGAAAACTTGTACAACTTTTGTATACGTACACGCCGAGATGCCAAGAACGAGATATTGCTTTTGTCTTTTTGTCCATAACAGTGCTTAGTAGTCCGCCTCTTCGATTATGTGCGATCCATTAAGCGTAAATATACGTCGAGCGAACGTCCGGAGCTAGATCATTGCATTCACAGCAGAGTCATATATGGTTTATTAGTCTATTTATGCCCGTGGTCCCGTGCTGGGTTCGAATTCCCTGCTTGGAGCAAACTTGTTGCGCTATACCGTATCAGATTTCTTTATAACACCTCACAAAGCATGCTTTGTTGTCATTCACTGGAAAGAGAAAATTTGAAAGAAACGTTGGAAATGCTAAGAGATTTTCTTCCTACGTGTCATTGGAAAGACCTATCCATCATACCCTATTAGCAGTGGAAATGAGAATCATCGTAGGTGTTGTGATGATTTTGGGGTGTCGTTTGTCGTTTTTCGGTGTTTAACGGGCAAAGTATGGAAATTCTTGAGTTTCCCTCATCAAAAAGAGTGTTTGCAGAGAAACTACTCAAGTCTCTAAGCCGCTTAAAGTGTCTTGGGTGAAACTTCGATAGACAAAAACCGAAAAGAAAAAAGTATAGAAGAAATGAAAAGCCAATGTGCCAAGACCTTTCAGCAAGGCCAGAATACCGTTTTCTACAGGTTCAGGACCACGAATGCCCAGATGCGTGTCGTTTTCTCTCATTCTCTCCCTCCGCTATTGTTAGCGTAGTACGAGTGCCTCAGATGGTAGCTTAAATTCAATTTTGGGGAGCTAATTAATTTTTGCGGTTGGCAATTTCTCGTAGGGCACTCGCGTAGACGAAGAACAAAACACTTCCGAATTTATTAAAACTGCCGTCAGTTTGAAACTATTTTATTAGCTTGAACCTTAGCTCCGCATACTACGTACTTGAGCGGGAAAGTGCTCGCTTAATTAGGTCACATTTTTGGTCATAAGGATATGATAGGACGAAAGAGTAATAGCCAGTGCTCTGTAATCCAGCTGGGTGTTAGGTTTTATTTAGTGTGAAATTTGCGTAAGAAGAGGTGTAAATCTTTGGGTCGCAGTGCTGCCAGCTGTCACCTTTTAGGCACGCTTCCTGTTTTGATAATTCGACATGGACGTGTATGACAAAATTTCGTTGCCACTCTTTCTGTGTATATTTTTAGAAGGAAAGTTTGTATTTAGTTTGTGTCTAAGTTTTTATTCCAATTGCTCAACAGAACTTTTTAATAAGAGGGTACAAGAAAATGTAGTAATTTAGGTTTACATGATCTTAATTTTCTTCTCGCTAGTGTAATATGGCTCTTATTTAGATGACTTGTAAAAGAAAGAATCAAGAAAATGTTTTCAGTTTTTCATGTTGTGGCTTGTAGGACAATTATTCCCTCATTTATACAAAAAGGCAATCCCTTGTCGTTTAACCAACGCGGTTTCTCATCAAGCTTGGTTCATTTATGTAACGATTAAATCCTTTTGTTTTTGAGCCATTTAATCGTTTCATAAATCAAAACAGCATGTGTATACATACCCTTAGAATATTTATTATTATTACCGACTATGATTCCTATCTCATTTCTTTATTTCTCTCCTTTACGGGGGCGGAGATCTAGAAAAAAAATAGTAGATATCTGTGGAACGCCCCCGAAATTCCCAAGGCTTAAATCCCGCGCTTGGCTCAGTCGATTACTCTGGAAACCTAATAAGTTAATTCTTTATTTATTTGTAAATTAAGCATAATTGAATTTTGTCCTAAAAACTACGGGTAAAAATAATTTGGGGCCGTTTTTCGTGCCAGATGGTTACTGCAAGTGCGGGAGTTCGAAGTTGGCATGGTAGAGTTGAAAAGAACCTTCAATTAAATGTTGAGTATACCTGTCGTGATCCCAAGTCACGCGAGAGGCTTACTTGACAGCATTTTCCAGAGACCGCTTTCCTTTCTTCGTACGTTCTTCAAATACTCCCCGAAACGTTTCGGCGAGATATGGTTTCATCTATTGCTAACTTTTGCCTGTATTAAATTAGTCATCTGATTTCTCATTGCGGGAACGGAAAAAAGGGTTGAAGATGCATATGCATTGGGAATTGAGTCCCCCTTAGGAACAAGGTTGCAGTTGTTTACTCAAGGGAAATAACCGAAGGAAAGGACGTCGCCAGGTTTGGCTTTAAGGTTCAAGAGAGCAACCGAAAAAGAACGAGAACACCTGTTCGCGGGCTTTTTTGGGGGCTACTTGATATGCAGAAGCTGCAGTTAAAAGTGTAAGTCAAAGATACAAAGGTCTCAAGCTACTCCATAAATTGTTCTCAAATATCGAGCAAGTCGTCTTCTCGACCTACCTTAGTAGCTGCTTAAATTTCAGGTTGACCCGTGTAGGCAGTCAAAATAAGAGCACGTCACTTTCTGAATATAACTTTGGGATAGGTTATTTGTTAAAACTTCAATCATCCTGCCAAGTTTCCTCACTTGGTTATAGTCAACTTTATTTTCTTTCTTGTTTTCTACTCATTCTTCATAACTTCGGCGTCAAGCTTTCAAAAACATAATTTAAGCTCTTTGTCTTGCACAGAACCTATATTTTCTGGAAGTTTACAGGTGCTAAAAGAAATAGAGCTTTTGATCTACGTATATTTTTTGAACCCATGGTTACTTGAAGTAGAACACAAGTTTGTCAACCCCAGTTGTACGAACTTCCTTATTTGGGAACAGCGATACTTCTTTTCTGCAAGCTTTGTTTTCTTTATCATTTGAGTCATCTTTTGGTTTATTTTTATATTTTAAACATTTATTTTTTTCTTATACTATAACTTAATTTCATGGTGACCTAAAAAAACACAAATTGCCGTAATACACACTGAAAGATATTGGTTTACCTTAGTTACGTATTAAGTATATCGGTCTGAAGTTTTCTAGCCTATTGTACTCCAGTAACAAAAAAAAGTAGGTAAATTTATGTGAACGTATGGATGTATTACCAGCTTTGATCGACATTTGTTGTCAAACCTATAGTATTACTGTAGTTTTTATATTAGTTATTTTTTATGATTTATTTATATTGTTCCTTTGCATATTTTAAAGACGACCGACGTCGCATTTGCGATGCATCGTTAACTTCGGCGTTCTAGACATCACTTATGTTAAAATTTCCTTCGGTTGGAAACAATTGTACAAAACCTTATTCTTGTACACGAAAGTGGGAGGTTGTGAAAATCCGTGATTTACGGATTTCCTAACGGGAAAATAAAACGGCTATAGAACCTAATTGCCGCCTTACAGACAATAGGCTTTTTCGTAGTCTAGTGACTGATGCACGACTGAACCCACTGAAACATTAAAGCAACAAAATATAATTCCATGGTTAGAAGTGTGCAATGTAACTGTTGACCACATTGTGTGATTGTTTACACGCCATGGTATTGACTATAATGGGCTTAATCATAGTACTTGAAGGCACTTCGATGCCAGTTGCTTTTTTCTGGAGAAAGAGAAATGTGGAATAGCTATAGGCAAGCTATTTGTGGCTAAAAAGCGATCATGGTTATAGCCAGCGCTTCTTGGTAATAGGGTATGTTACTTTAGTAGACTTATTTGCAAATCTTTATTACTGAAGATGTCTAAATAAACCAAGAGCAATCCTGCACAGAGTTGGTGTTAGTTTTATAAACTAACCCGCAATACTTAAAGCTGTCATTGCGTTCATAAAAAAGTAACATCCATGATTTACTGTCATGACGGGCATTATTTTTTTTTAAAGTAGCCTAGCTGTTTTAAAGAACAGTTTACCTATGTCTATTTAATACTATACGGATACGTTTGTTAGACTCACTCTGACGCAAGCTCATAAAAAATTAGTAATGCAAACCACTTTACTTCAGGATTAGAGGCATTCTTAGCATGTGAATGTTACTGGGAACGGAATTTGTTCGTAACTTGGTGACTGTCTCTACAAACAAATAAATCAAGTGTAAGTTTCGAAGTGAAGCTGCTTGTTTTTAAGTTCGCCAAGTCTACGAAACGCTTGATTTCCTACTCTCGAAGAACCGATCCCTTCATTCGCACGTTCGTTGTTTTTCTTTGTATCTATTTTTATCTTCATTAATGGAGAATCTTTGCTTTGTTTAAAAGCAGTTGCGTCTTTCCTAATGATCACAGCACGAGTTACGTATGTTAGGAAAATAGACTTTAAGTATACCAAGATAATAGATGTTTCAGTTTACGGTTTAGCATGATTCCTTTCGAGGTACAATGTTGGAGCTCCATCATCTGTAGCATATTGAAGTAGTACAACCATTATGTGTATGTTCCCTGAACCATCTATTCATGTATGAAACTACTTGCTATGCAAGATGCGCTGGTTGTACAACCTTCACGTAAGAGGGTCACGAGGATATTAGGGAACGAGGTGGCAGCCAAAGTTTTTTGGCTTTTACCTGCTAGGCCTTGGCAAGGACGCGCGCTTATCCGCGTTTTCTTTCTCGCCAAACTTCCTTAAGCGTTCGTGACTAGCAGAGGGGATAAATGCATCTGCCAAGTGCCTAAGTGAACCTGAACCGGAGGACTGATGTCTCGGAATGGTGGAGTAGCACGTGATTTATCATTGTGCTTTGACAGTAATTTGCGTTAGGACTTCAGCTTATGTCTTTTAGTAATTTCCTGCCCATATTGCTCATATTCCATAGTTGAAGTCGAATGTGCATTTTCGGTATTTGCTCATAAAGTGCCGCAAACATGACAAGCCAAACGCAATAACTTTGTCGGAATATGATGTCTTTAGCAGTGTGATGGCAAATCTTTTCCTATGGCTGCGTGATTAAAGTGACTGGAGTCATGATGAGATGACCAAATTTAGACTAAAGTGCTAAATTGACGGCAAGAGAAGGATTAGAAGAAAAGCTTTCAAAGCGAATTACCAAATATGGCCAAATAAACCCTTATCAAATACTGCGCTTTTATAGATAGCGGTGACAAAGAGCCAGGTTTTAACTGTCCGAATCAACTTTCTAAATAGCGTTGTGATAAAAAAGAAGAAAAATCGGCGCCAAAAATCCGGCCAGTTGCGGCATTGTCTCATTTGCATACCGCTTTTTGAATCTGAAGTTCATAACTACGCACAAATTCTTTTAATCGAAACTTTTTAGTGTTGATGCCAACATCCTGGAAGGTTAAAAATGCGTCATAGTTCTCAAACAATGCTTTCGCTGTTGCATGGCCTTGACGAATGGTAGATTTCTAGCCCTTTGTTTTCAGCACGATAAACTTGGCATCAGACATAACGTATAAAGCTAACTAGTGTATTGCGTCGTCTCGATCAGATGGGAAGATGATTGGAAAATTTAAGAGCCGCGTGGCTTGTTTTAAAGAAAGAGATTGTGATTGGGGATGCCGCCGTTGTTTGACACATCGAGTTGCTGTCACGAGTATGTTGTTGTGTTGGCTATTTTTCCAAGCACACGTCAGTTATTGAATTTTTTTAGCATATGTACGTGAAAGGTAATTGGATGTTTGCAGCAGTGCTGTGAGCAGAATGCAAGAGCTCCTAAGTCAGTCGTGCTGCGCAAGACTGTGAGTGACAGCCGGTCAGGTTTAATTTGTAATATGAGCTACACTGATGTAATAATGTAACCTAGTGACAGATCTGGTTGTAGTTTTTCACCAGCGAAGTCAGCCAATGGCAGTATTGTCTACATGAACATCTTGTGCGGAAAAGAAAGGCAGCACAAGTTTAGAAAGAACAAGTTTGAAACAACTATTCATCTTAAAAGGGGAATTGTTTTTACTTGTTACAAGCCGAAATAGATCGAGGTTAAACTGGTGTGGGCTTCTGGGGGGAAATGAGAATGACGGTATATCACAGAGACTAAAGTCGACCAAAAGTTGTCGCCGTATTTGTCCCTAGAGCAGCGCGTCAAGTACTGTCTGTACCGAGTTTTTGCGGTATTAATCTCTCGATGAAAGGCGTGCTGCTTGTGTAGGACGTCACGATTCTGACTGAAACACACGGAAAAATAAAACAGTGACTTGTTGTTGGCTGTGCTCATTCTTATTATAAGCTTACCCAAGGGACTATTCCTGCTATATTGCTTATTTATGATTTCTTTGGAAAATGGCGTAAGCCGTCGCCAGTGGCAAGTATTGTATTTTTTAAATCTATATTTAACTTTTACTTTCGCTTGGAAACAACGAGAACAATCTTACTCTCATTCGCTCTCCTCATTTTTCATTTTCGTCACCTGTTTTTCACGATTCTTTACGCACTTGACAGCATTCCAAAAGGAAAGTAAACGAACTGTCTTTCGATTAATGGTGTTCTAATAAGGGACGAGATTAGAAAGAATATCAGACTTAGCATGTGGTGGAGTCAAACAGCTCTTTGGCGTCCATTAAATATTCGCTGGTTTGTGAAGTCTTGCGTGCCTTCTGTGTGCGTACAAGATCTATCTAAAATGGAGGCTAGCTCATTAAGGATACCTTGTCCCGCGTGACACAGTGGCGTTCAATTTTACGACTATTCTGTTGCGGCCCAAAGGCGCCATCGGGCCCGGTTTTCACCTGAGAAGAAAAAAGTACCAAATATCTCTCCTAGAGTGCAATAGAAAAAACTCAAGAAGAAAGAATGGACAGCATTGATTGCTATTTTGGAGAGTCATAGCTCCTTCATGTCAGGATATTTTATTGCGAACCTTTTTTCAGCTTTTCCTACCTTTGGAGGCACAATATTAAGAATTGTCGATAAATATAGCTGAGTCACTAGCGTCAGCAAGAATGTCAGGCACTCTTTTAAAGTAGCTTATAATTGCATATTTCCAGCGCATCCATGCGCACGTCAGTTTTCACAGCTCACGATCCTTTGCCTTCCAACTTTTGGGTCCTTACATGGAAAGACGTATAGACAAAACACTTGGTGACATGAAATGGGCGTGTGTGGCACATTTCGATCATACTTATGTACTTATTAGAACCGTTTCTTATGAATTTCCATGTTGCCTATGCAAATGTTAGAGCGAAAAAAAAGCGCATGTTCTTCTAGAAATGACCTAAAAATGAATCCAGAAATGATTTCTATACTTCTTCAGAATGCTAGACATACTTCCATAGAACAAAGAAGAAATGTAAGAGAAAATCCTTCGTTCGAATCATGGTTAGCATACCAAGTGAGGGCTTTGGCACATCTAATCTTAGCGCGAATCTAATTCATCTTCAAAACGCAACTCTGATAGCCAATTCCGTGGAGAAAAGCGTAAGGAAATTCATTTTTCTAAGGTGTTCCATTCGCTGTAAAAAAAATCTGAGAGCGTATCGTCAGAGGAAGATCCGTAAGACGTGTGCATCATCAATCATTTCAGTTGGAAGACCCTTGTTCATTTTCTTTCAAATTTCGTTTAAATTTTCGTTGCTTTTCGAACAGTGAGGACGAAGCGGAGAAAATCTCTTCTTAGGCCACACTTGAGAAGGTTCGGGAACCACGGATGATCTTTGAAAGAAAAACCTGGGGCTTATTAGCATAAGCTCTAGAAGGAGGGGAAATATTGAAAATCAAAATAATTCCTTTTTCTGAGTGCTTAACACGTTTTGGGATAATTAGGATAGAAAGATGATAAAGATATTTGTACTCTTGCATTCCTATCTTAGCACGAGAGAATAAAGGAGATGCGTTCGGAAAGGAAAGACCACGATCAGCCGTTCGGAACCGATAGTAAGCTAGGTGGTACGCCACCTACTCTCGGGACTGAACGAGTCGACCCTCATTAGCATATGTAAACGACCAAGTGCTAAAAGCGCTTTCCAAACGTACCGCCACACAGCTGGATCTTCACGCGAAGTTGTATTTTACCTTTATTTTAGTACGTTTCGGACACAGAGCCACTTTAAAGGCGACACACATTTTATGCAAATTGGCAAAGAAGTGGGGGCAGGACCCTTTCGTCCTTTTAAGAGACGTGTAATAGGTGACTTTGGTTCTTTTGCTTATGGAGTATAGGAGAATTAAGGCGGTAACCTTTTATGGGGTTTATAAGATTTCGGGTGTCCACAAAAAGTAGTTTTTATGGTTGCCAATCTACATGCAAACCGACGTAGTAGGGAAAACAAAAGGAAACACAAGGAGTTTCGCTTGGTCATTGATTGACAGCCTAGACAATGACGGTGCTTACCATATCTGAGTAGATTTTCGGGTGCCAAAATTCATTAGGAGGGACTTGCGGAATATGGAGCGTTCCTTGCTGAGTTTTATTGACTTGGGAAGCCCGGGACAATTGATTTGGCTGCAAGTAATTCAGACTTCTTTTTTTTTTTCCTTTTGCTTACAGCCGGACTATTATCACGCTGCGGATCAGTTTGTCAGAGAAGGGGATGGACCAGTGTACCGCCTAGAAATTCCTTGCGTCAAGCTGGACTACACCGGTGCCTACTCCGTCATTGCGCGAAATTGCCACGGCGAAGCCAAAGCTGTTATATCCTTGCAAGTTTATGCTCACGGTAAGTGCTACTATATACCCTCTGCTTTCTTGTTTTTGTCTACTTTCTTAATAGCGAGTTTTCAGATATGGAATGCTTCTGAAGTCGTAAAAAATACAATAATAGCTATTTTATCCGTACCCGGTTAAGGCGTTTATCAGAGTGACTAGATATTCTTTCATCAGTTCATTTTCCCTGAATATGACATTTTTACTGGCATTCGTTAAGCCCTAAAAACAGTAGTCACGCTAGCAAATAAAGCAGAAAAGTTCGGTAAATTATTGGAACAAAGTTTTATTGATGCGATGTCTAAAAATGTAAGTGTCGGTGAATGTTAATGCAGACCTTACATATTTTAAAATGATTCTGCTGAGGCATTGTTGTAATTTAAAACACTTCTTTGGATTATGCTGTATTTCGGTTATCCGGCGTAGGATGTATTCTCGTACATTGTGGATAAGAGGGCTGTTACTGCAAGCTTACTTACTAAATGACGCAAGTTTAGTCAAGCTTTTTGAGAGTGATTTACCCTTGTTAGGGTACTGAAAAACTTGGATCAGTGATATTCTTAGGTACAAGAAAGTCAAGTAGGAGAATATGAAAGCCTTCGTAGTAATAACTAAGATTGTCAGCGCAATGTGTTCAAAACATTTCAGGTTCATTGCTTTGACTCCTTTCGCGCTTAACGGAGGTTAACTAGTTTCATTTCTAGTGTGGCCTTCCGATTCAAGTTTATTATTTTTTTATTTTCTGTATATTTTTTCTCGTTATATTGTAGGAATAGTTAAGAAACATTACAAATTAAGTTGCTTGCAAAATAAAGCTAACGTTGTTACGTGTAATTGATAATTTCCTTTTATACAAATTGTATTTTCTCGGCTGACTTTTTATTATATTTAATAAAAGTCAGCCGAGAGCTATGGCTCACGCATATATAGAAATAAAGAAAATTGTTTGCATTAAAGAAAGCTGAGCGAAAATTGACTTTCGTCAGCTGGAAACATTGAATGATTCTGGTAACTAATGACAGCAAATTTCGTCATAGCAGAATGCTGGTTGTAATGAAATCTTGATTATATTGGGCAGGTCATTTTTGGCCTATGTAAATATTGATATATAGCTATAGCGCCCGATGTACCGAACCTCACATATACCAGACACTTAAAAATTTCTCAAGAAATTCGTTATAGCGAGGTTTTCTACTTCACCCTTTAGAGAAAAGTAGTATTCTGTCATTTTGTTTGACAGTTGCTATGTTGAACTTAAATTTTAGCAGGAGCTTATTATTGTTGTTTTTCAAAAACACAGAAAACGAGAGTATTTTGGTCGTACCGTTTGTCACATTTGTCTCATTTAGGGTGCGTCAACAGAGAAGGAAATGGACACAATCAAGGACATGTCCAGCTCACTTTATTGCACGTAATAGCTGCAATGCTACTGCGTATGTCCAAATTGTTCAACGCAGTATTATGGTCGCATATTAATGACTCGTTTTTTATCGGTTGCAGTTTTCGACAAGGAAGGCGTCATGTATGAAGTATTTAGTGATTCTTCGTGTAAAGACTGTCAGGTGATAGGAAGATCTAGTTTTTGTAGTAGGGAAGGTAATCCTGAGCAGAACAAAAATACTGACACCTGTCGAGATAGATGCTGGTATTAAGTTTTCACTTGCTGGAACTCTTATGTTATGTGCAAATGCTTTGCATAGTGGAGCTGTGTTTTATTTTCTTACATTGAATGACATTTCATTATACTGTACTGCGCCAAAGTGATACTGTCTTGATGGCGTAATACAGGACACAGATTTTGAATTCTTTGTATAATGATGAGAGTTTTCGTAGTCACTTTCTCAGTTTGGTAATAACGTAGCAAAAGAAATTTTGGGACTCCTCGTTAGCAAGTCGATCCTGTATTGCATCCTATTCTTGGCATTTTGTTATGACATCGAAATGGAAAACACCAGATAACACGCGATACTCAGAAAAGGAGTAAAGAACATCCGTAATGTATCTGTCATAACGGAAGGAAGTGGTTTTGGCGTTGTTCGAAGTTAGGAAAACGCAAGAGAATAAGAGTAGGTCAAGGCTTGCAGGAGACAACCTGTCAGTTTCATGTTTAGTGGAACTCTGTGAATTGTTGGCGTTCAATAACAGGCGTTGACATATAAGGAGAAATCTAAAGGGTCAACTTCCTTTTGTGTCATTTATTTTGTGCTACCAAACAAGGTTACAGGTCCCGCACCATCGACCACAGCCAGTCTCGGAAACTTTTTATGCTTATCAGTACTGTTTGCGTTGGGGTTTACCATACCATTTAGCTTGAAAGAATGGAAATCATTTGAATAATTCAGCAATATACTTATTGATTCATTTGAATTTAGCCGGTCATGGGAGAAACGTTCCTTTTTTTCTGTCCTTCTTTTCCCGAAAACAGTTCCGCTGTCTGACATACTGTTTGCGTCACAAAATCCTACTTTTGACGTTAACTCATACTTTTTTGCCTCACAGTGTCGTCATTCAAAGTAACTGTTTTTTAAACGTTTCTTTGGGGTCAGTAGGTATGGCTATGCAAAACACTCAGAAGCTAGTGTGTATAAGCCTTACATGTAAGTTTACGATGAAGGAAGGTAACGCCAAATGGGTTGTTTGCATTGTTAAAAAGTCCAAGGAATCTGAACCCGCTTTTGAACCCTCGCTCCTTTCTAAGCTTGGCGAGTAGTTACATCAGTTCAAAGCGTCTCATTAACGCCTAAGCATTATGGACTCAAGCCTAAAGGTGCTTATTATACTGCCCACGACTGTCTTAGAATTTTGAGAGAAAAGAATCTTAAAACAGTATGCATATCTCTCGGTGCCTTCCCAGTTGCGCTTTCCTGTATCATAGGCGTGAGCCACCAAGAAATTAAGCAACCAACTCCTTAACCCGTGTGTTCATTTTATGGCACGATGGGGCTAAGATGTGTAATGAAATAACAGCTCGTAGGTGCTTTTTACGATTTGCATTCATACAAAGAATATTCGCAGTTATATGCATTATGTATTTCGCATTCCACTTCACTTATCCGATTAGGGCTTCGTGTATAAAGAAGAGGTTCTAGCGTATTTTAGGTACGAAATACGTTGGGTAGTGGAACAACTGGTGGAAAAGTTTCTCAAGTAAGTTATGCTGCCCGTGATAACACAGAGTCTTGGATAATACACGAGAACGCAGTTCGTGTTTGGGACACGTGAAACTTTTGGTTTTCTTCGAAGTTTTTGTTCGCCTTTTCAGTTGATTGATGACAATCGGAAAAAAGAAAAAGCGTTTAGATAGCGGTTGAAATTTGGAAAAGATCGAGTTCTTAATTTCGAAGCGTCTGCTTTTTTATATTCATATTTTTTTATAATTCTATCCGGCGTGATCGTTGCTCATTGCCTTCGTTTCATTTCCAACGGATCATTGAAAAATACAAAAAGGTCGATAAGTGAGCATCGTTATTCCATCTCTAGTTTTGTGGAGTTAAACTTAGCTGGAAAACCGAAAACTTTTAATTCTTTCGTAATGGATATTTTGCTTTCTCTAGAGATCTTCGTGTGAAAAGGTTATTTAGTTCTCTCTTTTTAACGCAGGACAAGGATCTAAGTTTGTGCCTCCGACCGCAACCACGAAACTCGGGTAAATATCTACAAAAGCTATGAGCACTGGTGTAGGCTAGCCTAGTGTTCATGAGAAAAGTAGAAAGATGAGTTAATGCATGACAGTTTCGAAAACCTTGGTTTGTTCTAATTTGGATTGAGTAACTCGTTTGCAGGTTATGTGCTCTGCATGCTTACTGGCTCTGTCTGGTCATTTTTGCATTGAGAGTGTGTGGACAGTCTATATTGTAAGCCATGACACAAAGTTGAATTGCACGAAGCCCGAGCCCATGCTCGTATCGTTATATGGCTGTGTTTACCTTTTGCGTTTTCGGAGCCCTCCCTTGTTTGGGCATATACAGAAGGAGACAAGAGCATACAAAACAGTATTCCTTTTTCGTAGCACAATGGGTGTTTTTTTTTTTCGCTTCGGAGGATTGTATATTTTAAAGAGTAATTAATTGCTGTCTGTGTTGTCTTGGCTGGGTTTTGAAATTTTACTCTTTTATTAACTGGAATATTAAATGGTTTGAATATTGGCTTCACTCGTATAGGACGCTGCAAAAGGTGCCGGAAATTAGCCAGCCCTTGCGAGACTTGCGGTGTTGTGATGGAGATGCAGTAACGTTCGAGTGCCGTGTTTGTCCGCAGTCCTTTTCAAACATTCGGTGGGAAAAGTCAGGAAAGGTAAGCTGAGTTACGGAAAGTTAGTGTAGAAACATATTGTGTAACTTTAATGTTGATGTCTTTATGAAGCTGGTTACCTGGTTAAAATTTTATTACCGTTAATTATAATTTGATTCATCCACTTATAACATGCAAGAAAACTTGATCTAGTGCCCAAGTGTTCTAGCGAAGAAGACCTATTTGTTATTTACTCCTGTGTTACAAAACCTTTGACGTTGAATGGGTGAATACGTTTAACACGAAATGTCGAATTAGTAGTGCAACGATTCTGGCTTACGTCACTTATTTCGCTTGAAAATTTCTTTATGCTCAGTTACAGTTTCGACATGCTAAGCGTAGAGTAAAACACTGAATACTATATATCTAGCCGGTGGTGGTTGCTAATTCATTTTTGTGTTTCTAATGATTGTGACAAATATGGAAGCATTAAGATCCGATTTTCTCAGTTGTTGCGTTTACTGGACGACTTTGTCCCATCGTTTAATGGAGAATGTGCCCAGCTGACAATCAAACGTGTCTATCCGGAAGATGAAGGCGAGTACACCTGCATTGCCTACAACGAGCTTGGTCGAGTCAGTACCTCTGCTTGTCTTATTGTTGATGGTAAGTAGATAGCTACGGTTCCTTAACGAATTAACATTTTATGTTCATTAATTTTTCTACACTCCTGTAATTTTGTTCTCAGTGAATGTTAAATATTTGAGGTCTTTGGCACAGAACACGTAAAACGTAAAGTCCCCTTTTTAATGTAAGTCAAGTAAATATTTAGATCTCAGTACATTTTTTTGTGTATGTGCATGCTACGCTTTATAGTAGTCATCGTCTTTATTTCAACGGATTCAGTATTATTTTATACTTGGTTAAGGACCTTTAAATTTAGTATTTTGTCATTGTATTGAGAGCAAAACAATACTACGTTTAATGTTACGTAAGACCATGTAAAAATTCTCAACTATGACGTGACTTGAAATAATGCCACAGTCGCCGATTTCTTTAACCGGTGCGCAGTTTAATTTTCCGAATACTTTTAGTTGCTGATGACAAGGAGAACGATCTGACAGTACAGTTAGACACACGACCGCCCGGCACCTTATCAACACGTACCACACCCAGGACAACTCCAGCTCGCAGTTTCCGGTCGCAATCGCCTTGTTTTTCTCGTAAGTTAGTTTCTTTATAACTCCCTAAGGTCGCTTTTTATTATTACAGTTTTTATAACTTAATCATTTTTTGTGCTTTACACAATAGGACAACGCGAAGGTGAAGAATCCCCCGCCCCTCAGCAGCGCACGCGAGTAAGGGCTGTTCCTCCGAAGTTCTACACGGTTCCTCACAATAAAATCGCCGAGGTCGGCGACACAGTGCGTTTCCAGTGCTCCGTAGCGGGACACCCAAGTCCTAAAGTAACCTGGGACAAAGACTACGTGACGGTGCGAGAAAGTGAGCACGTTAGTTTTGAAGAACGCGACGACGTCCGCACACTTGTTATCAAGAACGTGACAGCCGAGGATGCCGGGTTATACCGAGTGACGGTGGAGAACGAGCTAGGTCGCATTCAAGCGAACGCACGACTGGAAATTCTTAGTAAGATTCCGACCAATAACTTGTTTTGGAACTTTCTGTATTTAAACATCATCTTCTAACTTCGAAATAAAAACTTTTCTGTTTACTTTAGCGAAAGCATCGTATAGACACTTGGGTGCTGTGCGTTCAGGCAGCGCTGGGAGAAGTGGCTTAGGAAGCTATTACCCTAGTTTGCGTTCGTACACGCGTAGTAGTACGACGCGAAATCTTGGGATGACTTCGCGAGCGGGGGAAATTCGCGGCGGATCTACTCCAAGACCACGTTATTGTACCAACGGTTTTGCAGATTCGAAAATGGCCGACATGTCTGCGAAAGGGCCAATTTTCAGCCAGGGCTTGAAGCATGTGACTGTCCGTGATGGGGACTCTTTGGAGCTTAGTGTCATTGTCCAAGGTAAGAATTATAGAGATTGAGCAGATCAGGACTGCAATAGACGGTGAACTTTTATCGTAGTACCTGTTTTGAAAAGATAAGCCCAGTCATGCGTGTTTCAAGATCAGGGGCAACGTAATATTTACACATGTAAATGTATCGTTTCTCGTCTTAAAATGTGATTTTGCTACTGTAGGCACTCCACCTTTGGAAATTGTGTGGGTCCGGAATGATAAAGTCTTGAAGCATTGCGAGGACTATGAATATATGTATCGGGGTTCCGGTCACTATGCTTTGCGAATCCGTGATATTTTCCAAGAAGATGGGGGAATTTACTTCTGCGAAGCCTACAATGCTTATGGAGAGGCTGAATCCTGGTGCCGAGTCAACGTTGAAGGTAGTACCTCTTTTCGCTTTGTTTAAGTTCTTTTTTTTAAAATTAAAAGAAAAAGCTTATCCGATCGTAGATCCTTTGACATTGATATCCCAAATAGCACAAGCACGTATAAACGGCGCAAGTTAGATGTCTAGATATCGCTAGACTTTTTTAAGGCAAATAAAATACATTTAAAAACTCGTTTGAAGACATGTATGCTGCTACATCGAAGACCTTAATTAGAGGTAATAAAGCTTAGTAAGTAGGAAAGCAGAACGCAGAAGTGTTGTAGGTTTTCGGAGTATTTCGAATCTAACCTCTTGTGCAACGCTTGTAAAGTTCACTTCTCTTCCCCAGCTCCTTTGGAACTCACGGATAACCGAGTGACGACACAGTGTGCAACCCCTAAACCGGTTATATCAACGTCGAACCTGGAAAATAGTGTAGCTGTTACTGAGAATAGTGTTGCCAAATGTGAACAGCCTATTGCCAGTACGTTGAAATCCAAACCAGTGCCTCTTTCTGCTAGAGTGAGTAACATCCAGCGCTCGAGTTCGTTCGGTTCCAACTGCAATAAGCGCCCGTTGTCTGGTGTATTCTCTCAAACTAAGTTACAACGCACTTCTTCGCTGAGAGCTTCGCGTAATACGACTTTGCGATCTACCGATTCGATGACACAATCTAACGACGAGGTACGGACTAACAACGCAGATAAATTCAAGCTAACTCGACCGTTTTCCTCCACGAAGTTAAGTGCTTCGAAGAGAGAAATTAAAGAAACACTTAAAGCTCAGCAAAGTCAAAACACTGAACGGAAAACGGAAGAACAACAGCCATCTCTTCCGGTGTTGTCACCACCTGAGCTAACTCAAAAACCTACAGATGGTTTTCCCGAAGCGGATCCTCTTTGTTTACCTGTAGATAGCACACAGGATTCCGAAGTGTTTCTGGCTTACGACCCCTATTCAACACCGGCAGAAATTGTCAAAGGACCAGTGGATATTTCAGCTTTGCGTGGAACAGATATTGTGTTAGAGGCTTTAGTCATTGGGCGACCCGAGCCTGCGATTCGGTGGTTGAAAGGGGTAAGTTGTTCTGTCTTCTGCAAAAGCAAGCCTTGGCTTGTGCATAGGCTAAGTAAAACATACGCTAGTTTACGTTAGATGCTTAGAACTGGGGATATAAAAACAAAATAAGGTATTTTCTTGTGCATGGTGTTTGTAATTAAGCTGTGATGTATTTGATAAACAAATCTGGTCGGAGTTTAATTGACTAAGAGTGTGGGGTCCCTCTGTATCACTGATATGCCACACTCCGTGCAGACTCTTCAGATAAATTTTAAGATAAATTCCATGTAGTCTACGTAAGCTCTCCTTACCCAAGCCGCATGCACGTAAAGTTACGCATGGGCCGTATCTCAAGCTTCTGTTAAAAAAAAATGAACTCTTTATGGTTCGTTTCGTACTACTGATAATAAGAGAATAAGCTTTAAAATCTGTTCTGTATTTATGTCATTTTTATGGACCCGCATTCTTATTGAAGGAATTACTGACTTGGGAGACAAGGAAAAGTAATTTTTCCGTCTGTGTATTATTAAGCGGGGTTATTTCTCATTTTAGGGGAAGGAATTGTGCCCGAGTTCGCGAGTTACTATCCGACACATGGATGGAGTCGTTACGCTTGCTATAAGTAACATAATGGCCGACGACAGTGGCAAATACATAATTATGGTGGAAAATGAACACGGCGCCGATTGCCATTACGCATCGTTAGCAGTCGAAGGTAAACCAGTCTTGTTTTTTTGCGTAAGGTTTCCGAATACTTTTAACTGTGGTTTGATGAGCAAGTACCTAAAGTATTTATATTATGATTGTGCTTTAAAATTCATTATGGAAGAGTGCAATCGAATAAAGAAACTTTATGAGATATTACAAATTTGAACGGAATTTTGGGCTGACTTGTTGTTTATTTGATGTTTAGCGCACAATACATAATAAACTGATTATACAATTATTTCGCAGGTCCACCTGATCCGCCTGCAGGCCCACCTAATATATGCGAAGTACGGACGGATGGTGTCACATTGTCTTGGTATGGTTCGGTTTACGATGGAGGTTCCATGGTAACTGGCTATGTCGTAGAAATGTGTTGCAAGCCTAGTGATTCCTGGGCCGCCATTTCTGATTGGTAAGTTAAGGAAAATTCGCTGTGTTTTTCTTAATTTTCTGTTTTCTAGCTGCAACTCGACATCATACGTGGTACAGAATTTGAAACGGAATGGCATGTACAGTTTTAGATTAAGAGCCCAGAATATTCACGGTTTAAGCGTTCCTAGTAAGGAAAGCGAGCCAGTTTGCTTGGAGCAAATACTGTCCGAAGACGACGAAACTGGTCAAGACGCAGGTTCGTTACAGAACTCTTACTTCTTCTTCTTCTTTAAGATTGTTAATATTGAAAAATCGATGAAAAACGCTAAAAGTAACATTTTGTGTTGGAACGCTTGTAGACCTAATAGCTCCGTTTGCCCACCGCATAACCAAAACTGAGTCTGGTGAGGAGTTCAAAAAGCGCTATCACGTGCAGCCTGATATTATTGGGAAAGGAAGATTCGGAGTCGTATATCGAGCCATTGAATTAGAAACGAAGGCTGTTCGAGCAGCAAAATTCGTGCGATGTATCAAGACGGCCGACCGGGAGAAAGTCTACCAAGAAATTCATATTATGAACAAGTTGGAGCACCCTAAACTGCTACAATTAGCTGCAGCTTTCGAGCTTCCCAAGGAAATTATCATGGTTATGGAATAGTAAGACCACAATCTTTTATAAGATGTGCCAATGTTAACTTGGATCTTCCTAGTATTCCTGGTGGAGAACTTTTCGAACGGGTCGTAGCCGATGATTTTACCTTAACGGAAAAAGACTGCATTCTTTTCATGCGCCAGATCGTTGACGGCGTAGGATATATGCACTCCAAGAACACAGTCCATTTGGATTTGAAGGTACTTCGTGAATTATTTAAGGAACTATTGTGTTCTAATGTACCTATTCATAATTACGCCCTTCAGCCCGAAAACATTTTGTGCCAGAGCGCGACATCGCATCAGATTAAATTAATTGATTTCGGTCTTGCTCGCGAATTACAACCGGACGTTCCAGTGCGAGTGCTATTCGGAACCCCTGAGTTTATTCCACCCGAAATTGTGAGCTACGAGCCCATCAGTTTTGCATCCGACATGTGGGCAGTTGGTGTCGTTTGCTATGTGCTGTAAGTTTCTAGTAGTTTCTTTTCGAGAATGAATTAACTAGTGTTTCTCGAAAGGTTGTCCGGACTCTCCCCTTTTATGGGTGATAACGATGCCGACACGTTTGCGAACATCACCCGTGCAGATTTCGATTTCCTGGATGAAGCTTTCAATGCAATATCCCAAGACGCGAAGGATTTTATCTCAGCTCTGCTAATCAAGCGACCAGAGTAATCCTAAAATATGAGTACGAGAAAAAGTTTTTAAATTCTGATGAATATCAGGGGACGTCTATCGGCACAAAACTGCTTAAAACACAAATGGCTCGCTCAGGCTGAGAAGACCATGAAGGCCGTTAAATTACCAACAGATCGTCTGAAGAAATTCATTATCCGCCGCAAGTGGCACGTAAGTACCTAGTGTAGATTGAGTTTTCAAGTTTTGTGTGTTGGCATGGTTTTGGCTGCATTGTTTGTTTCTGCATGTGCTCGTATATAGAAAACTGGAAACGCCATAAGAGCACTTGGTCGCATGGCCAGCTTGTCGTCATCCCGACGAAACTCCGCGTCTTCTTCTCATTCGCCTTCAAGGCGGTCCTCTCGCATGGATGGTAGTCTTTGTGGAGACCCATTGAGTCCACCCCAAAGCCCGTTGCATGTTCGATTCCCCCAGAACCTGGATTCGCTGTTTGTTGCCGAAGAAAAACCTGTCGAGACAACCCCAAACTTACCAGTAGAATCGACAAATGTGATGTTTGCGGAATTGGACAACAAGACGGCATGCCGTTCAGAAGCTGAAAGTGGTATTGACAGCCAGGCTTCCAGTCGAAGTGTCAGTCGCTCGACGTCATCGTACAGCTGTCGTAGTGATAGCGGCATGAGCGACTGTTCGAACGGACTCTCTATGTACTCGCACCGTAGCAACTTACTGCATGACCTAGAAGAAGAGGATGGAGAAGACCGAAAAGTTGACTTGCCTGCTAATGAATGCGTTGAACCTTCTTTTATTAATATAGAAAACACCAAGGTCAAGAGCTTGAAGAAGAAGAAATCCAATAATTCTGCCTTAGCGGAGCAATTGGTTACTTTGCGGAGAAAAGTCGCAGCCGGAGAAAATCACGAAAAGAATCCTTATCGATAGAAGAAAAGAAACAAATAATATATGTGTAGAGTCTTATTTATAAAGTCAGTAAATTGGTTGCTGTAATAGAAAAGAAAAACTGAGAGGCCACAAGGCCTCCTGCTATTGAAATTGGCAACTTTAATGTGGTGTAGTCGTTATCTTCGTTTTTCCCATGTTTTGTATAGGTTCTCTTGAGTTCATGAATATACGGAATTTTGTGTCTCTGTGTAGTCCAAGCATGGATACTTTTCGTACGCACAGTTGCTAATGTTTACTCTTGTCACTCATGTAAAGGAAATAAACCTGGCTTTAACGTTGTCACCTTGCGTTTATAATACACAGGTACTGTTACATTATTTAATTTTTATTTCAGCGCTACCTAACGCGATTGTTGTATCATAAGCATCTCGGACTCTAAAATGCTCATTACAACGAGCCTTCAGAAGTCGAAAAACCGTTCGTTACATCCGAAGCTTGCTGTACACAAAACTGGTCTGTGATTAGGACTGTATAAAGGATATTTGTCTGGGGGAGGTGGAAATAATATGTCAAGTGTTTTTCACTTGTATTTCTCCTCTCATCCCAATTACAGAATAAAAATTGCGAAGGGAGTATTCAGGACTCCTAAGTTAGAAGTTCGAACACCGCGACTTCGCCTTATCGACTTAGCCTGTGATGCTTAATAGGAAATACGTACACTCGCGCTTTTATCTCTTTATACAATCAAGTTTCGTACGATGAGAGTTTTAATTTAGCCGTCAAGAATTCTTGATTTCTTAGATGCAGTTTTACTCTGTCATAGAGATTAACAGAGTAATTTCTCGCTATAATGAACAGTGGTTCGAATGAGTTGTCAGCTTTCTTGAACGAAGCCCACAGGTTCTATCGAAACGATTGGTATTTCAAGATTCAAGTAAATTCCCCATTGCGTGATAGCCAATGTTGTTTGTTAAGGACTCAGCTATAAAGAACAAATTTCACCTGTCTCAGTGTTCATTATAGCGTGGTTTACTCCATATGATTTTGAGACTGACATTTCTGTCAAAGCCTGTCAACATTTTTACAACTCAAGCACCATTCTATTACAATAATTTAATCCAGTTAAAATACAATGTAACCTCTTTGTCTTGCAGTCTTGAGAAGGGAAAACGAAAGTGCGTTCAGGCCGAAGCCGGAGAATGGAGTAACACAATTTCCAAGAACTGAATGTGAGTAAAACGGGACAGTACGATCAATATGAAGCAAGATGGGTTATGAGCTTATGCGATATGAATTAGTGTATTTCACTTTACAGTACAGTGCTTGCTTTTTTATCATAGAAAAGCGACTCAACAAACTACCCCTTTTTCAAACGTTATTGCACAACGAAATATTCAAGTTGAGCATAAGACTGGTTATTTGAACAAGCAAAAAACAGCAATTCTAGATAGAAAAAAAAATAATAAAATGTTTGCGTATTGTAACAAAAAGGTCGATTTAGCATCTTACCAACTTGTATTAGCTCAAGGTTCTTGTTTCGTTGCCCACAATTTACTGCCATTTACAAAACTAGCACCTTTTCTACTGTAAAGCCGGAGCAGTGGAGTAAGCAATTTTCCGATGCTTCGATTCCACTCCAGCTCCGGGTATCCTCTGCTTCATGATCCAGCACTCGGTTTCTGTTCCAAAAGCTTGGCTTTCAAACAAACCTTGTTTACAACCTATGAAGTTGACAGCTAACTTACAGCCATCTGGTAACAAAGTTTTTCCCGACGTTGGCCGCCATATTCATGGCTTGTTTGGCCAGGTTCCGGTAATATAGTGTTGTGTTGTAATGTGTGAGAAAAATTGTTTTTATGAGCTGTTTTAAGCGAACTAAGGTAATACACTAGTCTTGATGCTCTATCATATGATCGAAAGACTGTCTTACTAATTGGGTAACATAACATACTGCTAATCTAATTTTAAGATACGTAAATTGCAAACTGACCAGTCCAACTTGTAACGAAACGCTTTAAGGTTACTTTGAATACGTTTAGGAATCAGAATGGCAGTGAACGCAGTCCAGCAGTATTGTCTCCGATGGAACAATCACCTGCCAAACTTTTTGTCCATGTTTTCAAGGCTTCTCGGCACTGAAGCTCTTGTTGACGTCACACTTGCGGCCGGAGGTCGAACCATACAAGCACATAGAATTGTTTTAGCTGCGTGCAGTTCGTATTTTGAAGTAACATTCATGCAGTAACAATCCTTTCATGCAACCCTAATGTTTCCATCGCAGGAGATTTTTCAAGCGAACCCTTGTCAACATCCTGTTGTGATTCTCAAAGATATCGGCTTCGAAGATTTGCGCGCCATCGTGGAATTTATGTACTACGGTGAAGTTCATGTTTCTCAAGCCAACTTACAGACAGTTATCCAAGCGGCTGATACTTTACGAGTTAAAGGATTAACAGATCCTCCCTCACATCCTCATACATTCACGTCCGCCACTAAACGCAATGCCAATACTACAACTGTCAATCGCCCGCCGAGCCCTCGACGGCGTAAGAAAAGCAGGCGGCTGTCAGCAGATGCTAGTTTGTCAACAGGTTCGATTACTATCTCATGGAAGATTTTCCTCATTAATGCATAGTTTTGCTGCGTACGTTCTAGAAAGGAGTGAAGAAGCTACCACGTCCCTCGAAAGCCGAGAAAATGAACCAAGTTCTGGTACTTTGAATTCCATGTTGTCACAGCAGAGCAGCTTGGGAGAAGAAGACAACTTCAGTGCCGCGATAGTGGCGACTGTAAGACAAATTTATTTGTTCTCAACTTCGAAGCTAACTCGTTTCTTATTAGGAAACCGTTGTAGAAGGAGAGAGTGGACTAGAAACTTCGAGTCAACCTTCAAATGAGGGTAAGCATGGCGAAAATTTTTTGGACTACTTAGGGATGATTGTATTTCCAAATATTCTGCGAAAGGGCTATAGCCACCGAAGTGCCGCTTTTTCTTTATGATACTACTTAGTTTTCACTTTATTGTAGGAAAGGAAAAGTTTGATAAAAGCATTGATAAGAATTACCTTTGAAAGAGCTGTGATGTCTTAGGTGCCCTTGAATCATGGATTGCATGGTTAGTAATTTTTTGAGTATAACAAAGTTCCAAAAAGCAAATTATCACTTTTTGTTGTCTTCACAACTATTTCTGGTAGATGATCACGAAAGTTCCGTATTTTTTTTTTTTTTTTTCAATCTTGACAGCTACCATTTCTATCATAAATTAGCATGCATATCAGGCCGCCAAAAATTGCCTTTACAAGTTTTAGCTTGCCACAGAAGTCTGTAGGCACTTTAGCTACTATTGTCTCCTTGAAGTGTAATAACAAAGGAAGTCATTCACAAGGAAGTCGTTAGCTTTGTTGGCTGTTAACACTTCTGGTTTAATTTCCGGTGGCTGTTGCACTTTCAAAGCTTCTTGATCTTCTATATGTCAAGCAATTTGCGGTTAGCGCACTGCTTTGGTCTGCTCAGGGTCCAAACCTCCTTTTGGGGATCAAAACGTCTAATATTAGAATGGGTTGGGGTTTTGTGTGTGTAGGCCTGGCGTCCGTGACACAAGTGGCAGTGACTTGGATGGACTCTGAGCAGCTCAAAACGAATGAAACCACATCAGATGAGGTTACTCAGGGCAGGCATAGAGCACCACGCACAAAGAAATCCAAGTCTTTCCCGACTTTTACCGAATCTTCACTCACGCCACTCGCCCCGACCGCGTTTAACAGGCGGAACAGTTTCTTGCACGCCATAGCTTATCCCGCTCGGCGTTACAGTAATTTCCGAGAAGACGAAAATTTCGAAAAAGCCCTTAACGATATCCGCACGGGCATTATGGGCTTTGGCAAAGCCGCCAAATATTATGGCTTCAGTTCCAACACTTTGTGGAGAGAATACCATCGACGGGGCTTGCCCTTGCAAAATCCGGCTTATAAGCGTAAAAAGGTGGCGAAAGAGGAAACAGAAGAAGCGGAGGGCGCGAGTGGCGAAGGAGAAGAAACGGCTGAAGCGACCGACTTGACTGGGGAAGGCGAAGAAACTCAC
This sequence comes from Triops longicaudatus, assembly GCA_022885665.1. Lineage (NCBI taxonomy): Eukaryota > Metazoa > Arthropoda > Branchiopoda > Notostraca > Triopsidae > Triops > Triops longicaudatus. The sequence continues at coordinate 83,573 of JAGQDJ010000067.1, forward strand.
GAGGAAATAATAGCAGAAGTTGAGGATGAACCCCAAGTTGACGGAATGGGTGACATTATCGAAAAACTTCCTGAGGAAGGAGTGACGTATATGGATGCCGAAGCCGTTGCAGAAACAGTGGACGTGGCTTGAAGAAATATGTGCTTCTCCAATTTCTTGCCCTGATCTTTACAATCTTAACATTTATTTTCCTTTCTTCCATTTTTATATGTATGGATAATTCAGTTGTTTGCCGATAGATGTGTGCTGTTTAAAACTATGTGTAATAAAATATCCATTTAGCACAATGTGAAAGATGTTTACTGCAGTGATGTCTCAGTTGCTAAAATACCATAAAGCTTGTTGGCAAAATGGAGCTGGAAGAAGGGTCCGTTTTAAAACCTTAAGTGAAATCGGAATTAATTGGTCTGAAATAATATCTTTGGGAAGATTCTATACTAATTTTTGGTTTCCGTTCTTTCTTCCAGCTTCATTGGCCAGAAACTCAGCAACGTCTAAAACAAAGCGCATGCGACCGCTAACGCGACAAGAATGTGTCAAGAAGGAACATCTGGAGCACGTAACCGAATCTGAACCTGCGTCACCCACGGGCTCGACGGTGTTAACCAAATCCTTATCCACATTAAGCGCCCCGCCCTGTTTTGGTGAGAGGCAGCAGTCTACGCCGTCCCCTACACCGACTGCAACGCGCTCGGAATCGCCGCAGTCTTTAAGGAAAGAATCACCCCTGCCTATAAGCACCGAAGATGTACGTCCTCGTGCGCAAACATTCTTGGAAGTACCTGTCAGTCATAGCCATAGTACCACAGGATTGACCCGACAGCGATCCCAGCCCATCTTACCTTCCCAAACCACCATAGTAACGCCCGGTACCTTGCCTAGCCATGTTATACCCATAGTTAGCACGTCAGCGGGCAGTGTTTATATAGGAAAGTCGTTAACAGCCGTGCCTGTTAAAGCGGAAGGTAACACAAGCACTGCTTGTGGACCAACCATTGTTGTCGACCAGTACCCAATCTTTCGAGTGGTCTCGCAAGACGAGCCGCCTACCCAGACGACGCCGGTATTGTTGCAGCGGGCGGCCTCTGCGCATGTCGAGTTGACTGATAATTGGAAGTCATTGCCGGTAGAAAAGAAAGGAGCCGGACATTGTCCTGTGCAGCGAACGGGCCCGGCTCTGGGCTGCAATTTCTGCTGGAATACTATTGATAGTTGTGGGCGTATATTGAGACGTAAAACGAGATACCATTGTCCGGAATGTCAGGCAAATCTGTGCATTGTCCCCTGCTTTCAAGAATACCACGAAAAATTTATGGCATCGGCTGGTATACCCGGAGAGAGTAAAGAAGGAAATAGCGGCAGTAAGGGACAGGTTCCCGGTGTCTTACCCAAAATGAGTTCGGTTTAAACGCACTCTATTATAGTATATTGAAACTAATCGTACTGTGCTAAAAATTACTAGAAGTTCACTTCGTTAAATACTTACCTAAGGGCCATTTTATAACTTTGCTCAAGTCAAGAAAAATCATTTCGATGATTGGTTGTTAAAGAGCGCGATAATTCAGTTGTTGTGAATCGTTGTGAACACACCGCTGTTCATGGCTCCCCGCACTTAAGTGTATCCGAGTGTCTTATATTAACATACCTTTAATGTATCAAGCAACTTCTTGGAGTGGTCCTTCGTCCTGGCCAAGGATGTAGGCAAGGGTATAAGTTACCTAAAGTGTACACATGTAATACGTTTCTAGAGTTTGCTGTTCATTTCGTGTCAGGTTAATTGTAAAAGACGAATTTTCTTGAGTGGGGTGCTCTTGGATGAAGTTGTCGATCGGTTTGGCACGCCAAATTTCACAATCGTTGACTGTGCCTTCGTTGTATATCCAAAATTGCCATTCGGTGGTTTAGTTTTTTCTATAATTTTTGGCGACGCATTGGTCCATGATTTGATCCCCTCAGATAAAATTTATCCGTATCCCGCGATGAGCTAGTGGCTTTCACACTTTGCACTCTGTGGGTTTATTATAAATTCGGTGTTTGCAAGAACTTGCTGTATACTTTACATTTGTCTAAGGCGTTTGGATTGCTAATCTTTTTCGTTTTCACGTCAAGGTACATAATGACTCTTCATTTGTTGAGATCCCCAAATAAGCCGGCTGGGAAAATATCGAGTGGGTCGATAACTTTCCATAAACACCGTGTATATAAACAATTGCCCGTATCGTTCCTAGTGATGAGAGATGCTCGATGAGTGATGCTCGGTGCTTTTTAACTTCACTGGAAGCTACACGTTCTCAGGATATTGGTGATTTAATAACCACTTGTAACTTTTTCTCTCCTTTGCAACCTAACTGCGTTGCAGAGCATGTTTGTTAAATTATTTTTCAGATTTATGCGGAGGATAAAAAAAACAGTCGAAGGGACTTGAAACTTCAGTAACAAATTTTTCTCTCGATAGTATAAACAAACCTTTTTATAAAAGTATCCTAGCAGATAAGATCGAGACATGCATCAATCCGGACGCGATAATAATGTATCATCAACTACAGACTTCGGTAGTCAATGTGGCATCGTTCTCCACGGTATTTGCCGGTTTGAATTGTCCTGCTGTCTCCGATCAATATAGGTGCTCTTCCCTTTGACCAGTGATTGGTTGAGCCAGCGTGTGGACGCTAGTTGGCCCAGCAGAAGCTAACTTTCTCGGTTTGGTGCTGGTCTCGAGCGTTCGTTCGAGGCTTCGACGTAATAGTTCTGCGTCGGTGAATAATCATGGTGTTTGAATTTTCTCTTGGGACGTTTTTAAGGGCAAGTCATGGGATGCGAAACGTAGGAATTAAGCTAAGCGACACTACTAATTTTTGGACCGTCATGTGGTGTTATTACAGGAGAGAAACACGAAGAGCTTCTCCTTTTGGACATATTTTCTTTTTATAATTTTTGCACCTTTTCGCGAGTAAAAATAAAGATTGATTGCAACAACATCAAATGCCTGCCCCATACATTTACTAGCAACTAAGCAACTAAGTTTACATTCACTAGCAACTAAGTGTGTAAAAGAGTATTTTTAACGTTTTGAAATTTTCGTAATTTAAACGATGTGGAAATGAATACAAACATTACTTTTCTACCCTGTCCTATCTGCACGCATTTGACGTAGACGAAAATTTAGCAAGGTAAAGCAGTAGTGATGCAAATAGCTTTTAAGACTCATAAACGAAGAACGATAAAAAACGCGCTTAGTCATGGACATGTAAGGTACAAAATGATAGTGGATTACGGTTGATAGTGATTCTCCACAACTGGTTACAGGCACCAATACCGTTTGCCACATTAACTAAACAATCTGTCGAAAGTCATCCTTAAAGTTCCTCGAGGAATTCAGAACTAAGGGAAAACTTCATTTACTGCTTAGAATATAGAAGGATGTGGAATTTTATCAAGAGCGCCAATGGGAGATTGGAGGTTTTCTATCTCCCACTCCACTTAGCGATTGCTGGCTGAGCATTCTTATCGTAATTGTTTCGTAAACTTACTGTTGTATTTGGTCGTTCCTTATTCTCATAAGCTCTGAACAAAAGGAACATTTTGATCATCGGCGTGAAATAAAAAACGTTGGAATGTGTGAACAGTGGAGAACCAGTAAGTTGGGATGCACGTGATGAATCGAGTATCGCGTGCTGGATGAAGTGTGGTAAGCGATTAATATACGTGTTGCAGCAGAAAGGCGTCCCTTTTTTCAGACTTGGAGCAAAAATTTGCGTAGTTGCGTAAATAATATTTTTTTTTTCAGAACCTGGACGTCCATATGATGGCACTTTTGTTTTCGTTGTTTTGTGCATAGTCACCCTAGTAGACTCTGGTTGCTCTTGGAGAGTCAAGTCGAGGCTGCGAGACCTGTTTCCAATCCCATTAGCCTACACATCAACGGCGGGTAGCAAGTATTCCGCCCGTTCTTGAACCTTGAGCTATTTTATTCTGGGCTTGTCTTATAACGTAAACCTAAAACTATATGCAAAACACTGTTATTACGTATAAGGTATAATTTATTATTGTCTATTTTAATTGTTCAAGCACTCGAGTCGCGTGAAGTGTTATGGCTTCGGAATTTTCAAGCATTTTTTTAAGGCTAGAATTATAATGTTGACAGCCTTTTTATAAAATTTTCTTACTTGCTATCCGTATGACTTCATATTTGTCCTTCCGTGCTTTGCGTTTGTTTGTTGCGCTCACAATATGGCTAAAATTGAAAGCCACTCAATTTCACTGCAAGTTGAGTAGCCGCAAATGGACAAAGTGTGCCACGGTTAGCTCGAGTTCCTTTCGTGACTCTTTGAAACAGACGGAGAATGAAAATCCGTAAAGGTGATCGGAGCTTTGGAGGGAAGCCCGGAGCTGGAGCGCGAAGCAGTGGAGCAAGGGGTTTTTGCCCGCAGCAGAAGCGGATCTGGAGAAACCAACATTTTCCCTGCTCCAGTGCTCCAGTTTTTACCATAGAAGTCTTCTAATCCGGCCTAGTTTTAGCAAGCCGCCGCTTTAACCAGCCAAAATTTTAGACAGTAGTGGAAAATTGGTTACCACCAACTTTGCTAAGAATGAGTATAAGGCCTTTGAGTCCTTCCTCATCTCATGTCGTAATGTGTCAGTGGAGTAAAAAACTCTGCTCCTGAGGTAGACTGGCAGCAAATCTTCTAAATGAGATGGCACATGAGGATTTTTTTCAAATTTTACAGGCGCGATTACCATAAACAGTGAAATAATTATGCCTACACAATTAAAAAAAAAGTTTTAAACAGAAGAAGACTTGTTACTTTTTCTACCTATAATGGCTATTTTAATCAGTTTAACTAGCATTGTAGTTGAGCTTAAGTGATTTGTTATGGGATATGCCGTAGCAATGGAACGGGGCACAGTGCGGAGCTGGAGCAAGCGTGCGATGTCGGAGCAGAGCAACCCATAAAAACTGACGTGCTCCAAACCTCCAAAGTTGATAGCATGTGAGACGAATGAAAGGTCCAGAACGTCGTAGCAAAAACTTTGCACAGCTGAGAACATTAGGTCATCTTTTCAGAAAAATGTGGAACATTAGAAGATTCTGAAGACAAACCGTAACACGCCTTCTTGAACTTGAACCATTTTAATCCAAGTTAACTCTTTACTCTTTAAGTAAATAGCGAAATGAATTGCTAGAATATTATACTGTGTAACACACATTGATTGTTGTTTAAAGAAAAAGCACAAAGCGTCTAAGTCCATGGTAAATTATTTATTTAAATGTTTTGTATTTCTGTTGATGAAAATAACACTAAAAGGCAGTCTTAATTCTAACAGAGTGCTCCTTGGAATCTAAACTAGACTGTTAAATACAATTAAATAACTATAAGTACAATAACACAGAGATTTTTTAACAATTAACCTACATTGTATTTATAGATCACCTATATTTGCGTTTACTTATTTCGTCGGAGAGCTAGACCATCGCGAAAAACCACTTTAGCACCGCTCCGCAGCATTTTCTGTGTATGATGTATTCATAATTTATTTTATCCTATATTGTCTCGATACTCATGTGAACATGTCCATAAAAATTCAATTGTCACGAAACCACGGACGTAGTTGCCATTTTCACACATAAATAGCAATCTCATGCGAAAGCACACTGAAAACGCCGGGAAGGTTGATTGAAAATGGCATTTTGAACGTGTGTTCCCAAATGTTTTTAAACAGGAATATTTAGTTTCTTATATCTATTGCTTTGGACTGAAGTTTTTCAGAAACAATGCCGTAAATTTCAAAGGCATTGCAATAGTACAAGACAGAAGTTCAGAAAATTTCAACGTCTACTGCATCATTTGGCACTTAAAGAAGATTTATGCGCTCAAAATGCTTCTTAAATACTGTTTGGTTAAAATTGCTTTTCATATAGTGTATAAATGAATACTACGTGAAAGAAAAACCAATTTTCTCCTGTGAAAGACTAAAAAACGATCTAAACATAACATACGATCAATGAGACCTATTCAAATACCATGACAATGTCACAACTGCATTATACTGTATTGCATCCCTTTTTTGTCAAAGAGTATCGAGATGTTTGTACCGTATTTGTGAAGTCGATCGAAGATACATGTTATTCACCCATAACAGAAAGGGATATCTAGTAACTTCTTATAGGTTTCCTTTCTGCTATAACTACGAGTACTGCACTTCTTTACGCGTAGTATCAGTGCCTTATGTAATTTATGTCAAACGATACGTGAGATATACGAGTTTTCAGCTATGCTTCCTTGACAACCTCTTGACGACTTCATAAACTGGGTAGACCTCGTACGGTTGGATTGCTACCCTAGGGCATCAATATTTCAAAAATTTCTATGCCCCTAATTTATTCTTCTACGAGTATTATTCATACTTTGAGCTTTGTTTAGTACGAGTTGTTTATATGTCTTTTTACACGTGTTGCGGTACACTAATTGGAAGTCCAGAAATTCACTGAAGTATCGGAACTTTTAAGAAGCCGACGTGTTTGAGAAAATAATGCTTACGTTTCATTACACTAACTTCACAACAAGCAAGCTTCAGCGTTTGTTTACTTTTTTTAGTCAGCAAAGGTTTTGTTGCTTTCTAACCGAATTCCTAGAGTACAAAAGGAGGTTCCACAGGGCTTGCTAACCAGTGGGTTGACTGCAATAGGGTTACACGAAGCAACAGTGCTGCTGCTCGCAAATTCAATTCTGCTCTCAAGGTAAAGGAACTTCGTTGTACTAAACGTAAGGCGTATATTTATAACGGAAAATGCAAATGATAGTTAATTAAGCAAGGTGAGAGTGATTTTAAATGAGCTAGTATCACCTTGTTTCCTTGGCAACGTTTAACGAAATCCAACGTAGACTGACAGAATTCTGTCTCAAGCGTATCATGTTGCTTTTTCGTGAGGAGGCCTCCTCAATATATCTTTTCTAGAGTTCGAACGGTTCTTCAAATCAGTAACTATTACGACAAGCGCCGTGTCACGACATTTTTCACCTGAGATTTCAGGTTTCTGCTATGGATACCAACAACTGCTTACATGACTATCCTCTTGGGTCTTTCCACCTGGCACGCAGCATCCAGCGTGATCTTGACTTTCTGGCTTGGCTGTGAAGGTATATAAAGCCAGAATCAGTGTTACACTCAGTATTATTAGTGCGGGCCACATCTGTGCCACAACCAGTGGAATATGAGTCCAACGATAGGTAAGGTAACATACTCGTTCCGTGCCCGTTGTCATGACAGGTGTCATGATGTAAAGCTATTAAAACTAATTGAGAGATAGGACAAAGGTTGCTATAGTGTCTATCACCTGTGACTTTAAAGTGTCGTCTGGAGCGGAAATCGTTGCGTGCGCTTCATCGCCTTTTTATCTTCATTCGTTGTCACTTAGTTAATTGTTCCATGAATAACTTGCAAAGCCAGGCAATCACGCAGTGTACTCTTTAGGTGACGAACCCATTCCCTAGAGTGTACATACTTCCACTGAATTTGTTTGGCAAAGGAGTTCAGATATCTGTTTGACTTCCAGGTAAATTACGCTGCAGAAATCTTGCATGTACTTCGTAAATAGACTCGATACTGAAGAAAAGTTCTTTGAGTTAACCGTTTGTGATGGCAGTCAAAAATCCGACAATTTTGTTTTACTGTAATATCTCGCTATAATGCACACCGGTTGTTACGAATATTGTGTATAAATACACATATCCGAACGAAAAGAAAGCATTTATTCCAATACTGGCTATTGTGTAGAATCGTTTATAATGAACAAATCTTTCGTCCCCCTGCGTATGTATAGCGAGGTATTATTGTATAATGAATTAACGTTTTTTAGATCTCTGTTCTCGCAATCTTCATTTCAGTATGCGAGGTAATTGTTTTAAATTGCCTTTTCAATTTTTCTAGATTATCTGGAAGTAGTTCATTTGGTTCCTCGATATCGAACCATTTCGTAGTTTCCAAAAACTGGAATCAAATTCTAATACATGTCTTCAAGGTGGGGCTTGATGTATTCCCTCAGCAAGTGGGTGGGCCTTGAAGCCAATTCTTTGCGTCTGCCAGCCACGCAGACTGAGGTGAAGAGCTTCGATAACAGCTCCTTTAATGAAGAAAACAAACCGTGTTTGGAAACAGGACAGGTAGTGCATGTGCTAGGCGTCCTGTTCCACCTTGCTTCCTTCTCTGTGACATATCTGTGTTCCCTCGCTTTGAAACGAGCTAAATCAAATGCTTTTGAAAGTGCACAGACTCAACCTGCCATTATTTTAGACCATGGCGGTTAATTCTACCAACGTGAAGAAAAAATTAAATATGAGAGTCCCGATGGTTGTTGTGCGAGCGCTCCAAAGCCTTCCAGCCCGCATTCAACCATTGAAGAAATCGGTAGCGGAAGACTTCGTACAGGAAGTTGTGGTGGCTGAAGATGTGTGCCACATGAGAGATAGTCCATATCGCATTTTTAAGGTAACGTTGTTTAATATACCATTCAAATTATGGCGAATTACATGTTTAATTGTGCCTTTCTTCCTTACCGTTTGGCGATTGTTTGAGTGATTATTTCGCCTACTCCTTGGATTTTATCTTCTGTTGTATTAGCGACCTATTTCCGCCGCAAACTATAACTCCACGCTTTCCATTAAAATTAGACTTTTGAATTACTGTATACTCAGTAGTTATTATAGTTTTTGTAACCAAGGAACGACTCGTGCTAGTAAAAAAATTGCTCCCTACATTATAAATAAAAACGCTGAATAGTGTAGGCCTATCTGTGAAAGAAACAGAAAAATATCCCCCAACACTTCTCAGACGATCCAAAACTGTTTTCAGTCATGAAAGTAACAAGCTAGGCAGGGTAAAGAAGTTAAGGCTAAGTTTTCTTTAAAGCCACAGACGAAACTACGTCTAATGTTGATGTTAGTGTCGATCTTGTAGTAATTTCCTCTGTCACAGGCAGCAGAAGCAGGGCACGTGGACGAAGTAGCGAAACTGGTCAATGTCCAACCTGATCGCCTTTTCTTAAGAAACGTTCATGGAAAAACTGTCCTTCACGAAGCTGCCGCAAAAAACCAACCGGCTGTGGTGAAATATCTTATACAGGCTGGGGCTGGTAAGTAACATTTTTCCTCTCCTACCTCGTATTACCGGTGCTCACGTGACGTATTACCGGTGCTCACGTGACGTTAAAAGAACTCATAAAGCACAGGCTTCGTTGCTGTCTTCATAGCGCATAAACTGTGTTCAATGTTGTTATATCCCTGGCAGAGTAAAAAGAACGGGGTAAAATTAGATCTAAACCCAATCTACTTTTTCTCCAGATATAAACGCTCAGGATGGAGTAGGTAATACTGCTCTACACTTTGCCGTGGAGAATGATTCCATGGACTGCATTAACGTCTTGGTTGAAAGGTATACAATTTACTTTGAACACAATATTTTCATTCTAGCTTTATCATGTGTTGACTGTTATTGGACGTGAAATTATTTTCTCTCCCATTTGACCGACACAGTGGGGCTAGGACTGATATTCTGAATGACCGTCACCAAGCCCCAATTCATTTGGCAACGGAACTGAACAAAGTTCATGTATTGAAAAAGCTCGTATCTTACTACAAGCAAGTGGACATACTCCAACGTGGTGACTTGGGTCGTACTGCACTGCATTTGGCAGCTATTCACGATCTTGCCGAGTGCGCCAAAATTCTTGTACGTCCAAACTTTTGTATTTTCTTTCTCTCTAGTGTATCTAACTTTAAACAGAAGTTTGTCATCCCCATTGCAAGGTCGTAATTGTCTCTTTACGAAGCTAACTATTTCTCTAGCATTTTAAACATCCACTAGTGTATTTATCTGCCAGTTTGTTACATAATGAAGACCTCCTAAGGTATTCTACAGTTTTCTGAACTTCGACAAAGAGCGAATTATGCAGCGGATATTAATGCAGGGTGAAGCTATTCTGTCGACCTTTTTCCTCGGAATGTTTTTGGAATTTTAGAAATGTTTCTGTCTAGATTGTTTGTTCCATTAGTACTGATAATGACGGTTGTCTTAACAGATTAGTGAGCTGCATGCCCTTCCAAAACAGGCATGCGACAGTGGCTACCATGTTATCCACGAAGCTGCTAGACATGCTGCTTCTCAAACGATGGAGGTGCTTCTCGAATGGAGCGACTCGGCAGGAATTCCTCGAGCGGAGATAATGAGTTTCTACGATGCAGAGGGAAACGTACCTCTACATTCCGCTGTTCATAGCGGAGATATTAAAGTACTTATTCTCCAGTTCGTTATGTAAACGGTATTACACACTTCGAATAATTTTCAGGCGGTAGAGATCTGCTTACATGCTGGTGCTAGAATTTCAACCCAGCAGCATGACTTGTCTACACCTGTCCACCTAGCCGCGTCGCAAGGAGCATTGCACTTAGTCCGACTTATGTTTGAGCTCCAACCCGAAGAACGTGCCACGTGTTTAGCTGTGGCTGATGCCCAGAAAATGACCCCGTTGCATTGCTCAGCGATGTTCAACCACAGCGACGTAGTTCAGTTTCTAGTTAAAGAAGTACATTCGTTATCAGAAGCTAGAGTCCTTCAAGAACTATAGTTAATTGGATTAATAGGGGGCTGATTTGGAAGCTCGAGATCGAGAACATCGTACCCCGTTACTATTAGCGGCATCTCGAGGAGCCTGGCGAACTGTTCACGTGCTTTTGGGGCTGAAGGCTAACGCCATTGTCAAAGATCAGAGCGAGCGAAATGTTCTACATCTGATTGTCCTAAATGGCGGCAGTCTGGAAGAATTTTCGCAAGAACTCTCTCAAATGGTGATGTTTAGTTTGTTGTAAAATTAGCACTGTAAACGTTTTTTGATCTTGATCGGTATTGTAACTTTCCAGATTTTCGGCCAGATGTCAGTTTTATTGGACGAACGCGACAAAGCTGGCTGTACTCCGTTGCATTACGCGTGCCGGTACGGCAATGTCCGGAGTCTGAAAGGTTTACTCGGGCTTGGTGCGTCTGTTTCGCTAAAAAACTACCAGCACGAGAATCCTCTTCATTTCGCTGCCAGGTGAACAGAAAGTCCGTAACCAGTTCGCTTTGAACGTCTGCTAATCATATTGTGGGATTATGACTCGCTGTTTTGATTTCGTCTGACACACGTTTTCCAGTTAGGGTTGCACTAGTTACATGTATATAACCTTTATGACATAGATATGGACGTTTTCAAACTGTTCGGCAGTTACTGGATTCGGAAAAAGGCCAATCGATAATAAATGAAAGTGACGGCCATGGTTTGACTCCTTTGCACATCGCATCACAACAAGGTAAATTTTCATTATTATTCTTAGCTTCACCTCCGCAATATGCTGTTCCCATTTCAGGTCATACAAAAGTTGTCCAGTTGTTATTAAACAGAGGAGCGCTGCTACATCGAGATCACATGGGGCGGACATCGCTCCATCTATGCTCAATGATGGGGCAAACTGACACTCTAGATTTGCTTTTAACAGTGCATTCTCATTTACTTAACCAACAAGACAAAGAAGGCGTAAATATCTCGAAACATAACTCTGGACGGATTTATCACAGTCTCGATTTTTTCTTTTCGTTTTCGCTGACAGAATACGGCTTTGCATTTAGCAACTATTGAGAACAAACCCGCGACAATTTCACTGCTCTTGTCCATGAACTGCGCTTTGATTCCCAATAACAAAGGACTCTACGCCATCGACTACGCTATTCATTACAAGCACCAGGAAGCTGCTTTGGCTCTTGCGACGCACGAAGAACGGTGCGGTTTCGACTATCATTTCATCACTTTCCGCTCCTTTCTTGTTTTTTGCTCCTTTTGCTACATTAACGAACAAAAAGTCAATCACAAATCTTGCTTTTGCAGTGGTGATGAAATCTTAGTCATCCATTCGGAGCGAACACCGTGTGTAATGATAAGCCTCATTAGTACTTTACCTCGGGTAGCGGAGGCTGTGTTAAGCCGTTGTATTATCCGTGCGAACTGCAAGAAGGAATCAAAGCTCTACTATGTAAGCTGAAATTTTTTTCTTTGTTACGAAGTCAGTAACCTTGTTGTCTTTAATTTAGACCAAATATTCTTTCCGATACTTGCAACTGCCACCTGAACGTTTGGAAATGTACCGTAAGCTCCACAATGATCCTAATTGGAAACCTGAACCACTCTGCGCCATGAATGTAAGCATACCATTTTCATCATTCCTTGCATTCCGATTACTGTTCTCGATCTTTCTTGTACGATTTCTCCATCTATGATTCAAATGTCACAGATACTCTCCCTTTTCATTTTTTATTCGTTTTTAATTAATTAAAAATATTAATTTGGTCCGATTTTAGGCAATGGTACAACACGGGAGGGTTGAGCTGCTATCCCATCCGTTGTGTCAGAAATTCTTAGAGTTCAAATGGCATTCCTATGGCGTGTATTTTCATATTGCGAATCTCGTCTTCTACCTGTTCTTCCTGATCTCCATAACTGTTTTCTCGTCGGATATTATGATGAGTCCGGTACACTCGGATATTTTCATGAAGAACGAGGAAGCCAACGACACAGAAAACTTTCTTGCCAAGAGTCGTAGCTTGTGGAGACTGAACCGAGAAATAGACAACGCACCTTTCACATATCTCTGCGGCATTTCAATTATCACCTTTATTGTTATAAGCTTAATGCGCGAATCATGTCATTTGCTTCATCAACGCTCCCGGTATTTCACGGATTTCTCCAATATAGTCACCTGGTTGCTATATCTTTCGGCTGCTGTTATGGTATTTCCTGTATTCTGTGGCACCTTCGCGCCCGTCAACTATTCAGCTGCAGCTATAGCCACTTTCCTCTGTTGGTTCAAGCTTCTAATTTATTTACAAAGGTACGTATGGTTCCCTTTAACGATTCAGAATTATTCCAGCGAAGAAATTCGTGCAACTCAATTTATTTATCATTGAAGGTTTGACCGCGTGGGAATTTACGTGGTCATGTTTTTGGAGATTTTGAAAACACTGCTACGTGTACTCTTAGTGTTTTCAATCCTTATAGTCGCGTTTGGTCTTGCGTTCTACATTTTATTGGCTGACGTAAGTTATTTTGTAATATTAGTAGATCTCCGATTTTGTCAACTGGTCTAGAGCGAATGACAGTTGTCAAGTTGGATGGTTGCCAAAACCCGATTCACATTTAAGTGCATTAGAAATATTTTACAAAAATCCAGATTGAAATAGTTATCGAGCGTAAATTGTACTTTGCACTTAGTTACACTTTATGAGAGCACAGATGGTAAATTTCGTACTGTCCATGAGAAAATCCTTTGGAAATCAATGTAAAAGCCTATCATGGACAAAGAAACAAATCGGCCGAGGCGGTTAACATAAAAGACTTTCCATAGTTGGGGCTGATAAAATCGGAGTTATACTACCACTTCGAAAGACTGGTAGCGAATAAATTTCTGTTATCTACAGGAAAACCATGTCTCGTTTCAATACATTCCTCTGGCTTTGGTTCGAACTTTTAGTATGATGCTAGGCGAGATGGATTTCGTAGGCACATTTGTGAAACCTCTATATGGGGAACACACAGGTGGATCTGTGTCTACGCTAGAATTGCCACGAACTTCGTTCTTCATTCTTTGCGTGTTCATGGTGCTCATGCCTATCCTACTTATGAACCTCTTGATCGGTTTGGCTGTTGGAGATATCGAAGCAGTAAGAAGGAATGCTCAGCTCAAACGTTTAGCCATGCAGGTACAGAGCGTTCTGCGTCTCTTTTTCTACTTTCAAATTAGAAAACATACATTAGGTGAATATCCTTGTTGTTTACAGGTTGAAATGCATACTGATCTGGAGCGAAGATTGCCAGAATTTATTCTAAAACGTGTGAACCGTATGGAACTGGTGGAATATCCGAATACGTGCAAGGACGTTAAAAAAAATCTGTTTGCTGGCTTAGTAAAATTTTTAGTTCAGACGCCTTTTACGGATTATCGTACGAGTACGAAATTTTTGTAATCCTTTTCTTTTACAGCGTCTTGTTATATAGGAGAAGATTATTGCGGATCAGCTGAAAATTCGTCTGAGGATAGTTTATTCGAAGAACTACACATGCAGAAACAAAAGCTAGTGGAAATCGGAAGAAACTTGGAAGCTCAAACACAACTTTTACGACTCATCATACAAGTAAATATGGCTCACCCTATATTTTTTCCCCAGCGCATGTTCACTTATTGGATTTTATCGACAGAAAATGGAGATCAAGACTGAAGCGGACGAAACTGATGAAGGCGTTCGAAGTGAGGACTTGAGCGCCTTGGCACTTGCTAATCGTTGGTCGCTGCTTCGTACTAATCGTACTCTTCATCGTTCTTTGACTTTAGTATCGCGTAACTCTTCGATTAATTAGTTGTTCTTGGCATTTTTTAAAAAATATTTTTGGTAGTATATGTGAGGAAGATCGTTGGTTGTGAAAAACGTAACTTATGTGAATTTTCGTTTCGGACGTTGTCTTGACATTAAATTGTAATACAAGTGTCTCATTGTCTTGCCCTGAACTACAGTCAGAGCGTATTTCGTTCCAGATCGATCGAATGTGCATGTTGGGCAAGTTTTTTGGTACAAGTGGTTATGTAAGCTACAGCATTACTTGTAATCAAAGCCATTGGTTGAAGTCTCAGTGTAACAGTGCTGCTTACACCGAGGTAGAGTATACACAAAAGTGTTGTAGTGTATATTACTTGACAGTTGTGTTCTTAACAAGCTACAAGCAAAACTGCCCAGTTCATTACTCGTTTCGAAACTTTTGTTGCAAGTCCCTCAATAAACGCTTTTTTGTCAGTTTGGAACTTTTCTTCAAATTACAGATTAGCCATTTGTAGAAAGTTCTTTTTTGGAAGTGTCGCACACAAATTATGTCCATCGTTTGAGTTTTCCTAGAACTCAACTGCCCCAAAATTCTCATACGGGCTCCTTTTTCGACACGTTACAGCGAGAAATTAATAGAGATCACATTAAGCTCGAGAAAAGTGTATGCTACATATTGGACAGAACACTAAATACAAACTTCCTGCAGGTGTACTTGAACATGCAAAACATTGTCAAGACATATACAAAGATTTCGGAAGAAATTTTCGTCCATTTCAATTCTTTCTCACCTTGGTGCTCACAAAGCATCGCCTAATGAAGCCGTTCTATACGGAAGTACAATGTGAGCTCTTCTGTTAGTTAAGTCGTGACCTTGACTCCTTGACGTTTGCCAAATGTCAGCATGACAAGAGGCTACAAGTTTTTAATTTCTTACACTGATAATTGTCTACGTGAATTAGAGACAAGGGCAAGGAGAGGGAGAAACACGTATTATCACAATTTTGAAAATATTTCGATAATATTACAAAGGTTACCTGTTCACACGATAGAAATATGGACAGAAAATGTACAGTTCGATACCTTAAATGCAAGTAATAAGCTGCAACCCAGAAGAAAGAAAGCGAGGAACCACTTCAAGCATGATACGTCATATGGATGAGAATTTGGCTCCGTATCGAGCTTACAATAACTGAGGTCACAAACTCCCATCTACACATACCGAAAGCAAACAACACGAGTTTCAAACCTTTTGGCTTTACTCTTCTGCCGAACCGAAGATAAACTGACTTGGACTTTTTCTTGTCGCCGTCTTAGATTTTCGAGTCAATAATAAATTCATCCCCATCGCTGATATTGTAACTATAAAGCTGCTTGTTGGGAAACTTCATCTCCTCCGGTCCGAAAGCTTCTTTCATGCCTTGGTCGATATAAAACAAGCGCATTTTCGACAAGGGTAGATCTGCAACTTCCCTCAATTTTGACTTAAATTCACCCACTGTCTGATAGACGGTTATCCGCTTCTGGAACTGCGATTCTTTCCAGCGAACAAGAACTAGTACCTCCGTTTGAGGTTTCAAGTTCAATTCAACCAACGGGCAAAGTGGACCATGAGCTTTTAATAGTTCATGGTACCTGAAACAAGCGGAAGAATAAATACTCGCTTCGATAAGGATATAAGTGACTTTAATGTAAATAAAATATGAGACTCACCTGGCAGGTTTGGGTCTCTCTGGCTTGGAATCGTAATAACGAATAAATGCCCGTTCTGACTCCTCTCTTTCTTTAGCGGAAACTAGGCCTCCATTGAGCTTCACCACTTTGGGCAATCGCGCTATAGTGAACTGTCGTCTCTCATGTTGCGTGTAACCCTGTGAAAAAATTGTACGTTAAATTTGTAAAATCTTTCGTGTAATCAAAGAAAGGTTACCCTTAGCAAGGGACAGTTTAAAAGCCTCAGGTCCATCAAGGCAGGCCACGAATTCAACGATTCCACTTCTTCCCAGCTTTCGACATGGCAATTGTTTATCCATAGGTGCTCCAACTTTGCAAAAATTTGCCCTTCATCCTTTCCGTTCGACGGTGAATTTGAGTGCAATTCCGCATAAGACGTTGAAGGAGTTGGCGAATTAATAACACTGGGCAATGACGAAGGACTGGCTTCTTCCTCCACTTGTGACAAATCTATGAACTCGTTCTTTCGTTTGAAACGACAAGCATCCTCTTGACCGAATACGAAGGTCCATAAAGGACAATCTACCAAGTACAGATGTTCCAAGTTGGGAAACAAACGATCCAAAAAGCGCAAATCATCCCTATTTTCCACGTAGTTGCTGTTGAAGTAGACAGTCCGCATGCTTTCGTGTGGTTGAACCCAAACTGGGAGACACTTTTCGCACCTCAAATCATTGAGACTTAAGTGTAACTCGTTCAAGCTAGTGCAAAGAAAGATATATTACCCAACCGAAAAGGGATAACTTGTTTTACTTCGGCGCAACCTGAAGAAGGGAAAAGATGCTATGCCACTCTATGTGAGTATTGTTAAGCACCAACTGACTTAATGATGCAAGCTTGATGTCTGGTATCAACACTGGCGAGTTTAAATGGTTAAAACTTAGGTTAAGGAAGTTTATGTCTTGCACATGACGGAGAATTTTGAAAACCTAGAACGTATAAAAAGTACAAAAAAGACTATATTCTTCTTCTAACACATTACCTCTTCCCAGCTATTCAGCAAATTGTGCGCAAGGTCTAGTTCTCTAACTCCACGGCATTTCTCTGAAATTTCTTTCTCTTCACCAGCTTTGTCAATTTTGCAATTTTCCAAAACCAAAACGCTTGGTAAACGCTTTCTGGGACTGCCTCTTGGCACGTGGATGATAAAACCAAACGTTTCTTCGTCCGTATTGTAATATTTTTCATCTATAGCTTCAATTAAAGACGGCATCTAGAAAATTTAAATTTGCCATGACGTTGATAAGATATGCGTTACTCAAGTTTCCGTTAAACAGGTGAAAGTATTTTAAGAACATATAAAAACGCACACGAAACATTGACTGTAAAGAAAATTTATTAACAAGTAGGGAATGCAATTACTTCTTATTTTCATTAAACTGTCAGATAAGGGAAGGGTCACTTTAACGACACAACGTCTTTGTCGTCTTTGTGTGTACAAGGCAACTTTTCGAATACTCAAGGCTGTCAACAAACATTGCAACACAAAGGGCGCCACCCACAAATAATTATTTCATTGGTCCACAAAGTTAGGCGGGCAGTTTTAAACAGCTCACAAGGTTAGAGCGGTTCTCATGTAAGGCTTGGGCTAATTCATACTTTACCTACACATATCATATTAAAAATATTACACACTGATACAGTACGAGTAGTTCTAGTCGGTCCAGCCGTTTCCATGCGTCGTGCTAGGTACTGTGCATTAAAAGAGTTCTTCAATTTTCGCTAAAGCTATCACTGAATTCTGAGCTCTGCCCAACTTAGATAGGTTATAACTCGAGTTAGTGTTAAAAGCATGGTGTACAGCAACACGACTAATTGTGTCTATGAAGGCCATATCCAACCAGAAACTCCAACCCCTCGTGAAGAACCGGACCTAGAAACTTGACCTCCAAATTCGTCAAATCGGCTGCCGTCAAATATTCTTCCATTGGCTAAACGGGACTTGGCAACGCGGTCTCTAAATCCGTCGAAACGGCTAGCTTCCCGTTTCGCAGTTAAGGTGTTTAATCCAGGGTCATTAAAGTTGCCGCTGGGGTCAAAGTTCGGGTCGAACCCCGGTCCTCCCAGCGGTGGTACAAAACTTCCC
Source organism: Triops longicaudatus (assembly GCA_022885665.1). Lineage (NCBI taxonomy): Eukaryota > Metazoa > Arthropoda > Branchiopoda > Notostraca > Triopsidae > Triops > Triops longicaudatus. The sequence continues at coordinate 101,787 of JAGQDJ010000067.1, forward strand.
ACATTTTGTCCGCCAGGTTGAAAAATCGGACCAAACGCACCACCAGGTTGTTGTAAGAAAGTGGAATCGGGTAATCCTGTACCAGTTCCGGCCGGCGTGAAAGTTCCCGTCAGCGGATCGAAAAAGCCTGACTGAGGTGGAAGAGGCGATAAAGGCTGTTGCGTAACTGCATCGCCAGCTCCTCCTGTTCCGCTTGTTCCAGTTCCCACACCAGGAAAGCCTGGAAATCCCCCTAATGGTCCTAGACCAAATAAGTTGTCGAATCCACCAGTGCTAGTGCCGGGAGTAGGATTGTTAGAGCCTGCGGTTCCTGGAATACCCGGAATGGGCAATCCACTACCACCTGTAGCGTCTATAAAGTAGATTATATAATTCGGCTTTAAATTCAATATTTTTTAAAAGCTTTAAACCACAACAAAATGGTTATCAATTCTGTTAAAACACATATCCGACCCACTACATGCTTCATAAAAAAAAGTGACAAACTACTCATGACTTAGAAGTTAAAAAGGCAACAAAAGTGCAAATACATATAAGAAAAAAGGAATTACTTGAAATAATGCTTCCTAAATTGCTAATAGCACCTTGTAGTCCTCCAGGCGATTCGTTTAACCCTTGAATGACTGCGTCGGTCGTACTAGGACATTTCGAGTTTTTTCGACACCTTTCCGGATCTCGATGGGAGTGTCCAAGTGCTGCAGCCTCAAGATAAGGGAACATGGCATTTTCGTGAAATTGCAGTGCTCGCATGAAACTAGTGAGATGTATGATAGGCCGCAAAGAGTTAAGATCAGCTTCTTACCAACTCATACTTCCCTTCAAAAGACTGGTAATATGGTACTTACTCTAAAAGCTGATTCACATTAGGAAGATCCAACAAGCTAGCACGCGTACTATTGGTAGATGTAAAAGATGTCAGATTTCTCCCAGCAACAGTTTCGCATATAGTTCGTCGAAGGCAACCGTGCTTGTCTATGGCGTTTATCAATCCCACCATGCGTAATACAGGTCCAAAACCGAGACCCTGACTGCGCGTATACCAAAGGGAAAAATAAGACAAAATGAGCTAAGGAATAGACATATTGCAAATAGCAGCTCAAAAGGCCTGATTTACGTTAATGAAGAATTTTACAAGCGTTTGAAAACAAAAGTCTGGAAAAATAATAGCAAAACTATTTAAGTGATTGCAAAATACACACACACTTTGTGTGTACTACAATACAACCCATTTTACTGAATAGACTCGGAACCGGACTGACAGTATTAAAAAATACGCAGTTGAATTGAATTAAATGATCTTAAACGAGACCTTCAACTTATCATTCAATTTTGAACAATGTTCAAATAATCGCTATTCAATTAATCGGAGACCACTGTATTAAACGTTTAACTAGCTTGAGCTTTAGTAATAAAACAAACTTACGCTACGTTTCCAACCAGATCACTTGACGCGCCATTTCCTGACCCGAGCCCACTGAATAAACCAAGACTGCTTAGCAATCCTGATCCCAACTGTTGATTCGCTAGACCGTTTCCAAACTGCTGACCACCAAAACCCGCAGCTCCTCCTAGTAAACTCGCCGTAAATGGGTCTAAGCCACCTAGCTGCTGTCCAGCGAGAGCAGCGGCCAATTGTTGACCAGAGCCGCCCAGAATACTCGAGGCCAACGGATCGATTCCCGTTAATTGTTGTCCATTAAAACCGGGTCGCAGTTGCTGTCCAACACCACCTAATAGATTTCCTATTTGCTGACCAAGTTCGCCGATTTGTTGCTGCCCGATACCGGCAAACTGTTGCTGAAGATCGAAAGGATTGACTCCGCCAAACGGTGGAACTTGCCTTGCTTTTCGTTTTAATTTACCCTCTGTAGAAGTGGGATCTTCCTCGGTTGTGAGCGTTTGGGTACTAGATTCATTTATCTCTTCAATAGAAATGTCTTTTCCTTCGTTTTCCAGCTCGTACAGTGGAGGAACGGCATTCAAAGCCACATTCCACTGTTTGCTCAAATCGCGGGATCGCACGGCATGATTTACCAACGTTTCCACTGTGGTTAAGAACAACTCAAGTATTAACACCTCGTTCGGATTCACGTCAGCGGATGGTGTTGTAGGCCTGCTGTGCACTATTGAGATCGCAAACACAGCATAAGTGAATGATAATAATTCGAATTTCATATTTTGGTTTAATTTGTCGCTTGTTCACTAATCCCAACGAAACTAACGTGTTGACACTGGTTCAGGATTGCGGTCACTGACACATTCGAACTCCTACGAAAAACAGCACTCATGGGGAAAGCTGCGATCGTTCTCTTTTTACTCTCTCCAGTTTTATGTTTGTCTCGCCCCCGGGACATAACAGTGAGTTTTTCTTGACTCCATAATGGGAGTCATTTTTGGAGGGTTTCCACATCCTTCACTACCCAGACTCCGCACTAATCTTGTAACCTCTTTTCGAGGAGATAACTTTCTCCAATCTTTGTTACCTTCTTCTTTACTTTTTTGTTACATAGTTTTGTTATAAAGTTAAAGGTTAAAGGCATCTTAGAAGAATGCATCAGATGTTCTCTTCGTTGTCTTCTTACTTCCTGTTTGAAACCCATAAAGCTCTATGTACGAAATATTTTCAGCGAAACCGGTTTAGTTAAGTCAGAGTAAAGGGAGACCTTCTAGGGCAAAAGTAGAATACGTGTTCTGTCCAAGCACTTGACCTCATGACTAGTATTGACAAATAAGAACTGCAAATCCAATACATGAGAGATGAAAAATAAGAAATGATTACCTGTTATTGTCAATTATTAGTAAAGTAAGGTGTCCAATTGCCGTCTATTTAAGCTTGCGCTCCATATAAAAAAACTGGCTCAAGATTTATCAATAAAAATGCTGCAACAACCTTTTAAAACTCATTGCTTTATCATAATCCGTAGCTTAATGGGACTTAGCTTCAGTAAGTATTTTATGTTCGAATATCTTCGACAAGAAGTCAAGAACGCTTATTCGAAAAATGCTTGCCCAAAAGACGCCTATCCTGCAAATCACGTATATTAAAGGAAAAAAAAGCTTGTAGGCTGCAACTGAACAAATTTATCCTTTTATATAATAAAGCAAACAGACAACAGCCTATGAACAACTGTCTTGGAATTTTAATTAATTTTACTAACTGTTCACTCATTCTAAGGCGTCTTTTAACACACCGTTGTTAGACGCCATTAAAGCCCTAGGCTTGTAAAATTTTGGAATTGTCTAGTAACTCACAAAAATAGGGTTGTTGCATGAATTTTAATACATACAATTCTTTAGAAAAAGAAGGAATGAAACTGCTAAAGACGTAGGTGAACTGATTTGATACATGTAAATTAGAAGCTATCAAAATTAACCTTCTGGATCTAAGGCGTCCGTAAACGTTGACTCCACATAGCTTTTAAACTAATGGAAAAATCGCGTTTTTTAATATTGCACTTTCGCTACACCTAGAGCATAACAAAAAAACTTTCACCAGAGACGACAGCATCTGTCCCGAGATCTGGCAATTGACGGTATTAGGCTAGTAGACGGTATTTAGGTATTGCTTATTCTTAATAACCTTGTGAGCGCAAGTGCTGTATGGACCAATCGTATACCTTCACGCAATGTAATCACGTTTCCGCGCGAGCAGTGGAGTTCCATGGGTTTGTGCTTTTTCTATTTGCACAGTAATGGCGCGTAATTTAAATGGTTGCTACACTACACATCGATATTTCCGCCGTAAATATGTTAGTCAGTAACTTACTTCACGAAGTTATCAATTAAGTAAATATAAATTACAGTAACAGAACGACTCGAGTCAGCGGTTTTGTAAAAGTGAATGGATATTTTGTTCTCTGTGCTTGAAAGAGGGTTCTTATTTTGTAAAACGTGCGTGCTAGGATACAAAGGCTTATATTTCTCAAAGCGGTATATTTACTGTGAGCACCGGAGTGTTTTTTTTTATTTTATTTTACTTGTTATGTGGTCCTTCTAAATTTCAGTATAGAAATTCGAAACGACAGAAGACGTATTTTGTAGATCTGCACGGAAGGCAACGTAAAAATAAGGCAATTTAATATTCTTGTATTAAACTTAGCTACTAGGTTTTATTGGATGTCAAAAAATAAGTCAACTCTAATACAACTCAGTGTCATAAGTAATCCATCAAATCCAAAGGTATAGGTAAACATACACGTTAAACTAAAAATAAAAACGTAAGTGTGCAACTTACGTAAATTACGGAAAACATTAGGTGAAGTTACTTGCGTTTGAAAAGTTAGACTAAATCTGGAAATGAATTCTAGTAACAGATATAAAGAGCTCTGTATTTCCAAGTTTTACTGTTTTATTATCGATGTTCAATAAAGTTAGGTTAGGTTTTAAGGATGATCGGATTTTTGTGCAGTCGCAATTTACAGCGGCAATCGATTTTCCTTTGCTCACACACACAAAATATTCTCAATTTTCTTCTAACTCAAACGTGAAAAATCTACTAACTCTTAGCTGGCTTAGCCTTTAGCCTGTTCTCACTTTTGACCTCATCTCCTATGCTACAGTTAATTAACCATTATGACTTCCTCAACAAGCTATGGAGGTACGGTTCTAAGCAATAGATATCTGGAAAAAACTGTGAAAACGTTGCAAAAAATGTTTAATGCTTAACAGCCGGCACTGTTGTAGGGAAGGAGTTGATGGTTAACAAGTAATTTGGGATAAAATCTGCATGTGACTAGTATAGGCTTGTACACACCCTCTCTGGTTGAACATCGAGTAAAAAGAAGATTCGGACCTTTACCTTTCATGGACGTTTGTCGGCCTAAGTTAACGGACGATCATTTCTCACAAAGGGTTACATTTAATGAAAAGTCCAAACAGAGCATCGGAGTGCAAATTGGCCGATACAGCGACCAAGAAAATGTAGCAGTCTGCAGCCGGGCCTCCCAATAAAAGCGCGACCAAAGAGGATTGCTTTACTCTGTTTTGCCCAGGCTTATTGAGGTATTAGCTAAGGCTGTTCTTAAGCCATATTTGCAGCGTTGCTGTCATGGAGCTTGCTTATTCTTTATATATGCTCTTTGAGTTTTAACAACAAACTTCGGCAGCTTTCAAACATTGAGGCTAGTGACCCAATGACGGGCCCTTTAGTGTCACCGCTTTTTTCCCCAGGAAGAAAGTTACCTTTATTTGGCGTCTCCTTATTCACTTTCCCTTTGCAGGCTGCTTCACATTTTATTTATGCTCCTCCACCTTTTGAACTTCCTCCGAAACTTTAATTTTGACTACAAAAATAATGTTCTTCTGGGAAAATCTCTTCGAAGTAGAATTGGACAACACACGTATAAAGAAGTAAACCATTAGTTTATCCAGCCTTTTTTTTTTTCGCCAACGGTTTAGCATATTGGAGACTAATTTGCCCGTAACTTAAGATGTCGCAAAACACTGTAAATCATACTTATTTTTCTGGAATTATTTTTTATCGAGTTCTTTTGTCTGTTTCTTCATTGTTTTTTACGTTTTAGAGCGAATAGTGTCGCTATTGCAACACATTATCCCTAACAAGCTATATCACCTTCAGCTTTCCTTTGAAAACTCCTTGATTCGTTGCACTTCCAGTCGCCTAAATAAACCGACAATTTTCGTTGCTGAGATGCAATAATAATGTGTCACACGTAAGCAATTTGTATATATGTGTAGTATTTTTCTGCACCTGGCATCCTTTTTTTTTTTGTTCCTGGTATCTAGAGTTGTTGACTTCGAGCAGATTCTTTTTAAGTTTTAAGACTTGCTAAGCTCGTCCAATCAATTCGTAAAAACCCGGAGTTAATACATCTGACTTCACTATCAAGAAAGAATAAACGCAATGTTAAAAGGAACACTTTACGGAACCTGTTTAATTTCAAATAGCACCTAACTGATGTATTTCATATTGGATGACAAGCTTACAGGTAATGAATAAAGCGCAACGATTCTGAAATTACGTACTCCGGATTTATCCCAAATTTTCTTTTATTGTGTGTGTGAGGGGAGGGGGAACCCTTGACTAACGTCTGAAAAGATGCCACTGATTAACAGCTCGCAAAAATTCGAATTCATTTTAACCAGTTTTTGTTACGGTTGTCTGGCGTTATAATTGTCCTTTTTTTGTTTATCTAACAATTTTCTTCTTTTCAATCGACCATTAGCACGATTAATTCCAATTAAAAAAGCAATACCGAGTTTCCTTACATATTCTTAAATGCTTGATGAATAAGAAATACCGCAACACTTCCGTCCCATGCTAGCTTTCTATTCTCCCATTTTCGGATATCACGCTGTTACCTAATTCGCCTAACTCACCAATACATCTAATTGGCTTCCAAATATTTTAAAACCCTTCTTTCTTCCACGCTGCATTTAAGACTACTTGCCTAATCAGTGATCACGTATGGTCAATAACATAATAATTTCAAAATCTAAAAAAAATCCATTTAATATCCAGACCACCATTTCCTCGACACAATATTTAAATATTGTTCTGTTTATTGGGTGTGCTTGTAAAACGCACAAACTAAGTTAAGAATTCGTAATGCCAGGGGCGACAATAAAATGAATATACTACGTTTCGATCCACTTAAATGTAACTGGAGTGACTAGGCAAACAGATGCACCGCTTCATTGTTACCATCCTAAAACCACTGACGGCACACAGTAAAACTTTTTCTATTAGCACTTGAAAAGGCACGTGACCTAATATGCTAAAGAATTGGCCATCTCTAAAAATCATAATTGTTGAATTTGCCGTATTTCCTGAATTTACACATAAATGATCTCAACAAGCACCGCACTTAGCGTAAACACAGAAGTCGAAAAACCCGGTCACGTGCCTCCACTTGGCACTGCAAACTCCCTAATGGTGCTAACTAAAAATCATAGAAAACTAGCTCTCCCCTTGCAAGTTCATGCAATACCTATAAATTAACCTTCTCTCCTTCAGTGATGACTTACATTAGCAATTACCACCCCTCAGCTGCATTTCCCTATTGTTGCGGCCCACATGGCTCCCACAAGAGGATTCTATTGCTTGTCATACCAAGTTACCCTAAAAAGGTTATTATTACTCAACAGTATTGACGTTCAATATAAGCTTCTCGGCCGCGCGTTTCTCTAGTACCCCCACTACAACCCAGCACAAGTCATGAGTTAATGTATACGGCCGCCTTCTATACTCGTCAACCACCGAAAAGGTATTTCCCACACTTGTAACCCCAATCCTGTTGTGCGGGAAAGTTTGTTTAGCGTAAAGCGCGGCCATTCACTGACAGCTTTTGTCCTCACTAAATTTGTTGGGCCAGTAAACCATTAGTGATGGACGTGTCACGTGCCGGTGGCCAAAAACAACACTAACCCTTTTTGGTGTACTTACGTGTTACGGACGTGAGAGAGGCCCTCCAAAAAGGAACTTGTCTTGCCCCAACTTTGAGTACGTCTAACAAGCAGGCAAGTGTCCGCTTAATGATAATTGTCTTGCTCAACACAGCGTCACATTTTTACTTACTTTCTCATTAATCTTGCCGCAATATCCGATGCCCATTCCGTACTTTGTAGCATTGCACTTGCAAACCTTGCCTCTAACCCGGAACAAGACCATCATTAAACCTCTCCCCTTACAAGTGTTGCGGTTTGGATGCTAGTTACATTGGTAGCCATTTATACTCCACCATAGTATCTGAATGGCTTCAAAGGATTTCGAACAACATGCAAGACTAAGCATTGACCGATGAGATGCATGAAAAGGCTGGGTGCGTATGGGAAAAGCAAATTGGGTGGCACTTTTGGCTCTTAGCATTCTCTCACTCTTCCTCTTAAATCTCACAAAGCTATCCAAATCATCTTTTTACGCGATAAGGAAGGCTGATACTGACACGGTAACCATTCTGCTCGAAAAGCGAACAATTCCATCAGCTTTGCTCTCCCTTTTCCCTAGTTCCGACAATGCATTGGTAAGCAGCCTACTTTCGAATAAATTTTACGTTTCAATGATTTCCTCTTGAAGCCGAGTTCAGTCCGTTTGCCTCCCCTATTGATAGTTTGTGTGTATGTGGCTGAAGAGGACTGTCAGATTCAGATGGTGCCTTTCGTATGGCAAACGTGTGGCTCTGTATACACTATTGAAATGCTACCCCTCGTGCACTGAACGTGCCATATTCAGGAAAACTGAAACAACAAGTATAAAGAGTTGTGCATGCCAATGCAAAGACGAAACAACCAGGAAATGTAGAAAGCAACCTATCCATAATACTTAAATGACCATGGCTGAACCTGGGTAATAAGCAGTCAATTACGGAAACTGTTCTGGCTCATTGTCCATCCAATCAAAAGGTACAGGGAAGCTGTTCATGGCTCGAAGAGAAAAGCCCATACATTATGGCCAACTTTTCGGAGAGTCTGCTAGTGCCAAATTAGTAGGGTGTGGTAGCATTATGGTTACTCACTCGAGTGGTACACACGTATTTTCATTGTACACAAAAAAAGCAGCCTTACGGCAGACTTTTCGTATACCTGCATGGCTTTTACACATGATAATAGGAGCAAAGTAATGACCCCCAACACACCATCACACGTGTGCCTGTAACCTCATCAAACAAACTCCGAAAACACTTATTGGACAGGTCTCGATTTCCCTTTCCCAGAATTTCAAAACAGCACACACACAAGAAGACCCATTATTTTTCATTATACAATATACACCTTGACAGTAATAAATCACCACTGAGCATTCAATGCACAGTTTTTGGTCTCCTTTCTGTCAGCTGAGTCTTACAGCTGAAATACGAAACCAAGCTATGCACTAAAGCTGTCATTAACTCTATTCTACGCAAGTTTCAATGATACCTTCGATTCAAAATAAGAGTAAGAATAATAGTAAATATAAAATAAGTAAAATGAAAAAATAGTGAAAAAGAGACAACAAAAGGATAAGAATGAGAAAATCACAGTGTACTTATAAAGTTTATGAAGTATTCATGCGGTTTTTACTTTTACTTATGCAAAATATACCCATGAATGACATAAAAGCGACTCCTTTGAATTGCAAAGATCTAGTGGGCACAGAGGTCTTTTTACCCAGATGGCTTCTGTGGTCTAAAAAAGTGAAGCATAATAGCAACCTTCTCATTGAAAAGACCACCATGACTCCCCTTTTCATACGATGATGTGCGAAAACTGATGCCTTTGCAAAGCTCCCCTTTTTCTTGGCTGCTTTTTGTCACAACGACGAACTAACTAAATACCCACCTTATAATTACCATATGCAGCACTAATAATCAAGCTCAACATGCTGAGCTACCACAGTACATTGAACCTCCCACCAGGACCTTTGACCCCTGATATATGGGTCGGGAAAGGGGGGGGGGGTTACTACTACCTGACTTTTTCTTACCCGCTTTTCATATTTCACTGGTCCTGTTAATGTTGATGTTGGAGGATGCTCCTTGTACTCTTCCAGCCACCCGAAGACATCATGATGACTGCTCTTGGCAGCTCCAACTTAAGAGGCGAAAGCAGAAAAACCTTATGGGATTTGGATGCTAATGGTTGCCTATTGTATAAGGTAAAACCCGTAGTTATAGCTTCACATGTGATCACTTGTTCCTTGTTCTCTTTGTATACCTGATGGTATAATGTGTGGCCGAGGGGAAAAGGGCCCCTACTGGAGTACCATACTACTACATCGCACTGTACTCGGTCAGGCTCAAAACAGAAAAGGGCACCTTCACCTATAAGGCTTTGCAAAGGCATGATTGGGATTACGTTTCTACTCAAGTAGAAATCTTTACTCGACATAACAGAATTAAGAATTGGTTTTCAAGTTGTCGAGACGAGGAAGGAACCAAGACCCATAAACATTATTACGCATGGCATAACCGAAATTTAGCTCCTGCAGCGCTTTACGGGAGGAGTCGTTCACCCCCTTCGTTTTTTAAAAAGCTCAACGGCAAATTACGGAGCAGTTCATTACATCATTAGCAACTCTTTTAACACGCTTACTCCCACTATTTAAAAATTAAGTACTCTCTCTAGACCGCTTCACCGCCCTTGAATTGAATGTCCCCACCCCTTGGCACCCTCACGACATTAGGGTTTTAAAAAATTGAACGTAGTGATTGACTCAACCCTTCTTTTTCTCAAGCTGGCACACAATGGATTACGTTCATTAATTTACGTTTGAGTAATTCGCAGCTGCTCGGTAACTTGCCTTCCCTTTGGGTACGTCTCAGACTAATAAATCTCCGCTGGTGCAGCCGTAACAGTTAAAACATGTGCTTTTGATTCATAAGACACTCAAAAGCGAAAATATGGAAGTGAGAATGCAACGTCATGAAGCTGTGGAGTTCAATTATTCCAAGTTCAAATGTTCAAACTGCGGACCGTTATTGGGCAACATACATACCAAAGCATCAAATAACACCTCAGGAGATGGCCACATGTAAGTCTCCAGAGACCCATTCGTCTTGTTACACTTATGACAGACATGGCTGTTAAGTAGACAACACCTTGTTTTACATCCCCGTTGCCCCATCTGCGCTAAGCATCACCAAACCCTTGTTGGCAATGTGACAGTATCCGACAGAACGAATAGAAGCCCAACACAACAAATGAGAGCGAGGAGTTCGTATAAATACAAACATGGAAGGGGTTTGCAAGGAGCTAATAAACCAACCATATGTGTCTTATTTGGGTGAGTTATACCACACACCTTATAAGCATCTCATTACCCAGCCCCTACGAGGCAACTTAACGAGACGAAATCCTCACATTCTGTGCTGTCACGGTTCAAATGTGGAGCGTACATAAGGTGATACCCAATGCGAGAAACCCTATTGCCACTCCACAAGCGACACTGATCCATCAAGTGGAGCCTGTCAAGTGACCCTTTCTAACCTCGGAGGCAATCTTCAGAATGTCGTCCATCTCCCTCTACTTGTTGTGCACGGGAATCATGCAAATCGGTCGGAATCGGTTCATTGTGACTCTGGATGTCCAATGGCTCTCCAGTGTCCACTCAACGTCCCTACACCCATGTCAACCACAGAAGCCTCTTGACACTGACTCATTTCAATGAAGTTTTCCTTTCATTACGCGACTGACCCAACAAAACTCGGGAAATGAATTTTATAACGAATAGAAAAATAATCCATTTTATAATTTTACAATCGGATTTGACTTGGATATTTAAACATTAAACACAGAAGTAAACATAGTAAATGAAAAAATTAAAATGAACGAAAACTACGCTAAGGATTCAAAAGGAAAAAAAATGGTAAAAAAACGCTAAAGTTACTTCAACGCTTTAGAACTCCACATGAAAAATCATAACACTCTTCAGTCGCGGACAAATAATATGTTTAGTTATGTTTCAAAGAAAGGAGACAGAATATCCTTATTATATGGGGTACAGGCCAATGAAATATGGGATTTCTACACAGTCGGACAGAGTCATTTTGCTTCTGGTCAAGCATGACCTAAGATGGCCAGTCGTTTACCCGTTCGCCCCGGCGTTTCTCCTTGGTTTTCATGCGTTCATGCAAAACTTCGGCTCCCCAACGGCCCATTGCGTTCATTGCCAACCATCAAAAGCCAACGGAGCAGGCCAGTACCCAATCTTACACTCATGAGCCCTGGACCCTTCCGACGACCCACACCAAGTTTACTTTGCATAGGTCAAGCACTAAATATATTTTCCCCACATTCGTTTCACCCCAATCATGCCCTTTGGCAACTTTCCATTCACCGATTTGAAAATAAAAAATAACACAATACACTTTTTGTATCCCCACTCCCCTTTCTCCAATCTTTACCCTTACGCTAGACATAACCCCAATTCCGTACCCTGGACACTGCCCATCGCTTATATGCATGGAAACGTAAGTCATCAGTTCAATTCACCGTCATAACCCCAGGAGAATTTGAAAGAAAAACTCCTATTTCCTCAAGACCGCGACTTCACATAGATTAATAATCCGGAAACTTTTACGGTCTGACTCACACACACAACAACTTGGTCACAATACCTTGTCCTTTTCTATTTTAATGTTTTGCATAAAACAGTCCGCAGTTGGCATTTTCACGAAAAAACGATTTCAGGCCAAGAAGTGCGTTGGGATTTCATCACTATGCATTTACACATTTTTGCACAAAGTCAGCGATCTGAGAGCATGGAAAACTAATAGGTTCTTAACGAACAACAGGAAATGCGAGATATTCAGCGAGTAGTCTCCATGCCTAGGGTGTTACCACAACGAAAAACTACACGTCTCTAAATGATATGCTCATCCTACATCATTACCTGCACGTGGCGACCGAAAGCCATAAGTACTGGATTTCTCTCACAGCAAAAGAACCGCATGCTGTATTAAGCACTCTTTTGCGTAAATATATGAAATATTATTAGATGTATTTTTTTTTTTTTTTTTTTTTTTTTTTTTTTTGCTTGACATGCTACTCGTTACAGTTTTCTTCTTGGCTTTTCCTCCAAAGCCCAGCGTAAAATACTCTGACTGCAATTTGACACTTATTGTCATTGAAATGAAACTGTCTTCACAATTAATTAGGGGCGAAGACGGATGGATTCAATGCACGCATTTTTAACTATTAAAAGTAACTTGGCACTGATTCAATATGCGAGTTATTCAGAGCTCTTTGGAGTGACGATAAAAGTGATGGATTAACGATCAAGTCTTCAACTCTGGCCTCCATGAACGTAGGCTTATCGCCACTGAAGTTTTTTATGCACACAATCTTACAAACTAATTCGTCTTTTTCGTTTTATCTCAGTAGCTACAGTTTATTGTTGCAAAGAAAACTCCCGTGCTTGACTGATCTCTTTGAGTTTTCAATAGCTCCCTCGAAGTCTTGGGTCTCGTCGACTTTACACCCTTTGTAATGGAAACCTAAACACCCTAAGCCAAATCCTAACCAAGTCAGACTTGAGGTCTTCTATTATACGGTAAGACTTTTCTTTTTATATACATATGAAGAACAGCCACCCTTATCAAATTGCTTCATTTGCATCCGAGTCATAAGACTGACCCTACGCTCCGGATTGGATTTCAACCAGCTCCTTCCCTACTTTTCAACGAAGTGAAAGATTAGAAAGCGCAAAAAAGCAGCCCCAGAGAAGTGTAAAGCGAGAGAACCATTAGCCGCTAGGTTAAACACGAGAAGCTTATGACTCCTCTTACGAAGCTTCTTCTGTTGTCACGTGGCCATTTTCAAGTAACCCTCGGCAATTAAAGGACCCGAAAATAAATCTCCGATGGTAGTTTGACAGTTTTACTGAACTTTTATTTACACGGCAACCTAAGGAAACGTCCTGTCTAAACAAGTTTTCAGAACAAAAACAAACCAACACGGTTAAAAGAAATACGAAAATCTTCTGGATATGCACCCAAAAACTGTAGCGTTGTGCGTTATGTTCGCCTGACTAATTACGCTTGTCTCTGAACTGCATAAACGTACACGCTACAACTTGCATATGAATCATGCTACTCATCTCATCGCGAGCCTAATTGCACACCTGCAAACGCTACAGTGAAAACCCATCAGCAAAGGGCTGAGTTAGCCTTTCACAATTGTCGACTTCCTACGTATACGGGAAACCCCCTCGTCTGGAAGGGGTTGGGTTATTGTTACTCGAATGGATAATAATAATACCACCCAGTGCACGATCAGCAGCATCAACCAACAGACTATTGTCTCCTCATTTAGATATTATTCCATGTAAAGGTCTAGGCCCTAAAAAGGGGGAAAAAGGCAAGTGTTTTTGACTCATGCCCACCTGCAAACCCGATCCGTGACACGGTTAGGTCAAGCCCGCGGGGTTCAAAACTCACCCCCTACAGCATTTAGTTGTCGAAACCCCCGTTTCCACAATTAGTGTGGTTGTCACAGAAAAAGATATCGATCCATGCTACCTCCTAAAACCCTGCACGTGTGCACTTTCTCGTAACGATAATACGCGGGGGGAGATTAAGAGACAAACGAACCAAATCGAGGGACAAAGGGGAGCTATATGCCCAATATGCTGATACAATGAAAGTTATATGCTTTCGTAAACTTTTTTATACTAAGACCTACTTGCTTAGATCTAGCCTATAACGAAATTAGACCTCTTCTCTAAAAATATGCTCGACAAGAGTGATTTCTTGATTATGTGCTACGTTTTCTTCAAAGGTCGTATCTAGCTTAAGTTATCTAACTTAAGTGCTGCTATGCGCGATTTACATGAAAATGAAAGTGGAGCGATGTTGGATGGGGATAAAAAGGTGACAAATGTCCCCAATTTGTCACATCTGGGGTTCCCGGATACAAGTTCGACAGCCTCTCCTGAATTTTTTAAAAGCAAGCTTATCCATTTCTAGGGATCGAGTCTAACGTTAAAAAACACATTTTCAATGGCTCTTATACTTCATCCCTTTTCTTACAGCTCTCGGAAACCCGATGGTTATCAACAACAAACCCTTCACACGGAAACGCATCCCTGTCGTTCTGATATGCTAATCAGCGTAAAGAAGCATGTGTAGAGGGGTACAGCATACAGGCCGAGTTTCATCTATAGCCCTCCAATAGTCTAAGACGGTGTCGGAAGTGATCCTCGACAAGGACCAATTCCCTGAACAAATGAGCAGCAATTTGTAAGTGTACGGTGCCCCCGACACCGTTGTAAGCTCTCCATTCCGGCGTTGGACCACCAGACCGAAAACGAAATTTCCGTAACCGGGACTTCCATCTGTAACTGATACGGTGTGCTGTAACTCCCTTTAAATCATAAATTGCCCGCGAAGCAAAATTTGGAAACAACGTCGCTTCAACACGACCACAGTAACTATATAGGAAAACAGTGCTAGCTGTCTGCTTTTAATTAGGTACTTGAAGTCACAGTTAACTTGGAAAATATCTAATACATACTATGCATTCTAGGCCTTAGTGCGTTGATGTTTTATAGAGTATCATATACAACGTGCCTTTAGCTTCATAACAATTACAACTCATGTGGTGCAATATTCAGCTTACCTACCAAGAAGGCAAAACGATTCATCAAAGAAAAACTTTTTATGCGTAACATTTGTAAAGAAAAAATCTCCAATATTTAACAAGATAAAATTATAAAAATGAAAAATTCATTAAATGAGAATACTGTACTTAAATAAAAACAAATGTTCCCATCGGAGGAGCGGAGTGGCTATGCAAATGGTGTGCGCGAGTGACGTCGTGGTACCCTTACATATGTCATGTAAATTTTAAAGAAAGACGCTTCTTTACTTTTGTAACTTTTTTTCTCTCATTTTTTTTTTTAAAAAAAGGAAAGCTGCAATATGATTTGCGTGTCACAAGCTGTTACACCATTTCCAACATGGAGCTCCTGAACAGCTTCACCGTTTACATATGGGCGTCTGGGCTACACTAAATCCTAATTCTACTGAAAAGTTTGCTTGCTTTAAGAAACTTAAGTATCTATAGAGAATTTTTTTTAGAAACTTCTGAGTGCACATAGAATACTTTACAACATTTTGACTTTGGCCGTACCTTGTCCAAATTTTTCGAATTCAAAGGAAAGGAAAGAAATCATCTAACCACATAAAGCGAACCTTTTCACTTTGTGCTATCATTTCGGAGGAGTCGCAGTAATGGCTACCTCCAAACCTTCAAGAATGTAATTCAAGATGTGCACCAAATGGGTTAACAAAATTAAACAACAAAACATGGCGCCGTTTTATATCTTGTTGCGATTCACTAAGGGCCCGCAAGATGTCTGACCATTACAATCACATATCGGCATGAGTGCCCCATGTCGGACGAGCACCACGGGCGTATTTTCCTGTGGACTTTTCCAACAGGCAAAATGAACATGCAAGTGATATCTTAACAATCTTAAGATTTTTGAAAAAAAAATGTCATTCAAGGAATATGTATGTAATCAGTAAAAAGACATTAATAACTCCTTTCTCATTTTGAGCGGATATTAAGGGAGAGGGAGGCGATCCCGTTTGACTTCCTTCTTTGCTAGTTCGCGAGTTGCATAATTAAAAAAAGCACAAGGTGGCTCAGTAGGCTGGTTTAGCAAAACTTAGAGCTGTATTCAACTCTGAGTTGAAAAGTAAAATATCCTAAAATTTGTGTGCTGTTGATGGAAATTTTTCCTTCTCGGGTTGGTTTCGATTATCTACACAAGTATACTAGATAAAACATCACGTTTACAGGATCTTATTCTTCAGCGTGTGCGCTGGAATCTGCGTTAGTCTTACATTGATAGTGCAAATCATCTCACAGTAACCGTAGTTTATAGCGCGTAGGTCTGAAAGGATGAACCCGAACGACGATTGCGGGGGGCCAAGATGGACTGGCAGTTTCTATGATTTAATCCATTTTTTAAATCAGTTTTGCTTTCAAAACCTCTGTTCTGCTGCTTTTCAACATTACGTTCACCTTAAAAAATGAAATCTTTAGGTTATAAGCAAAACATGGTCTTACTATAATGAAAAAATTAAATTGCTGACGCTCAGCTGGTTTTTGCTTCAATCTTTTTGATTCTTCTTCCAAGAAAAACCAGTTAGATATCAAAAGACGAAATTCATCTCGTGCTCCCAATTAATGTGTGTTTTGTGAGAACTACAAAAATTTTACAAAATTTGGGCCTATTTGGTTTTTACCACTGAAGCCATTCGGTTTCAAGGGGAGCGATTTTGTACGCATAAGTGGTGACCGGTTTTTGACATAAGTTCTCCCTTCAATAGTTTTCTGGAAGTTATAACTTGTTCCGTAATACCTGAAATCCCTTAGAAGTAAGACAAATTTTGTGTGCTATCAACGAGGATAAGTCGCGGTGAGTTATTTCGACAGCTTCATAACAATCCAGTTTTCTAATTTTTAGTTAACTTTTGTAGTATATGTTGGAAGGACGAGATTTTCTCGTTACGTTTTCCGTGATTTTTGTCTAGCCCTCGTTATTCGGTTGAAAAAAAAATCCAAATATCTTTCCACAATGTAAAACTAAAAAGCGACCATAATTCTTACACTTAAACAGTATCATCAAACCAATTTGAGTAATTTTCTACAAGATGTGTTTTCAACGGTAAATAAAAGTAGCCCTCAAAATTTCGAGTACTTATAGGGTACGTTTCTGAATTATTTCTTATTTTGGGCTAAACTGAAATCTTTTCAGAGGGTGTCTACTTAAGCGTTTTTAGTCTTGTAGACAGTCTGCCTCCATCCTTCGAAAGAGGCCCACTATTGTGGCTACTGGAGGCAAGCTAATGGATGCTGGTCAAGTGGTTAACTGTCTCACCACCCACAACTCGCTTAGGTTTTGAAAAAATATCGTGTCTTCAACTGACTGAAAAAAAAAGGATTTAACGCAGGGGACTTGTAAAAGGTAAAAACGAAATAGAATTTCATCAAAAGAACTGCAAAAAGAGGCTTGTGACAACCTGTCACACCTGGTAATCTCTTTTTGGGGCTCAAATCTTCGGTCAGTTCCCCCTTTCTTTTCTGTTGCTCTCCTCCAAGATCCGTCAGCAAGTTATACGGCCTATCTTTGAGCTTTTACCCTCCCTCTGGTCCAAGCGAGTGGGTAAATAACCTAAGCATGGGAAGTAAGGGGACGGAGGGTAGGATACTGTTTCGCCTGTTTGACCCCTGAGACCAAAACAGCATAAGTTTTAGAAAATCTCCATGGGGCCTCCTTTTGCCTACATGCGTCTTGGAATCCTTGAATGCACTTGCCGGACAACAATACAGCTTGACAGGGCATTGACAAGCTTTGGTTTCCTTACATTATAACACAAAGTTCCAATATCTCCCCCTGAAACGTCTCTGCCTTGGAAAAACTCGCCTAACTTGGGCCAATTCGCAACAGCTTCACTTACAAAGTTGCCCCCACCCTACCAAAAGAAGGATGAGTTGACACTTACCTTTAGCTTGGTGTGTCCCACTATTGTTGTGCCCAGCCGGGGCTAAGAAAGGGTAATACATCCCTCATGGAAATGATGCTGATGATCTATGCGTTCAAGGGCCTTTTTTTTCCCTTGAAAACCCCCAGTCCTTCCGAGGTAGAACGAGGAGCGGTCAAAGTCATCCATTAAGTTGATACGAAAACCGCACTAGGGAAACCGAAATAAATGGCACCAATGGCACCTGTAGAACCGAGGAGGTGCACGTGACATTGGTTAAATTATTCCCAAACAGAATCAACTGCATATGTCACTACCACGGTTCTGTTGACTCATGCATAAAATGTTTTCCACCCTTAAAAAAATCTTCTAGGTTTAAGTAACCGGCGGGTAAGTGAGTCATATATGAGTTAAGTAAGGTCTACTATTAAAACATAACACCTCCTCTGTCTGCAGGTATGTACGTGAGCAGTAGGACAGGAAACCAACCAAGTATTTTCTCCCGTTGAAAAAGGTACAAACGGGGTTGAGTCATCAGCAGCCGGTCGCCGTGACGCATGCGGAGAGATTCAAAGGAGCTTTTCCGCACAGGAGCCAGGGAAAGCGATCTAAAGCAAACCGTAAAAGGGTTAAATTTCACCCTTTATATTCTTCCAAAAGCTTTGCTTTAGACATCAAAAGATAAATACACCGAGCGGAATGGCGGCAGCTAACTGAAGTTTTTTCTTTGAATTGCTTACCTTTCACAAACAGTCACGGTTAGTTTTTTATTTTAACGTGTTTCTGTTTCCCATATGTTTTTTATATTTTTTATTTCCGTTCAACGACGTAATAATGCAGTTAATTCTTTTAATCAGTTATTTTAATTATCTTTAGTTGAAGAAGGCAGTTTAGCCATTTTATTTCGTTTCACGATATTGAATTAACATAAATTTGTAGGCACTTCACTTCACAATTGGTTTTCGAGCAAAATATTTCTTAACGATTATGATTAATATGAAATTGTTTTAAAATTAGTTGGATTTAGAGATCTTCTGTTTTAAATTAGCTGAACAATGTTCGAAGAATGGAAGGTGAGATGGCGCATTTGAGGAAAGAGGAACGATTAGAGGAACGCTACCGACTCTACCACTTTAAAGTGAAGAAAATGATAAACAAACTTAACCAGATTGAACGATGTTAATGGCTATCGAAGCTCAGTTCCCATGACTAATTCATTTTTGAAACAGTCTGGTGTTAATGACGGTTTTCCGCTGTTTTAAAATCTTTCTCTCGCAAACAACTTGCCAACACGTCAGCCTCCTGTTCTTTTCAATGTAGCTTTTGGCAGAGAAAAAATCGTTATCAGCACAATATTGTTCTTAAAATTTTGGCGTCTCTTGAATTGCACCCCACAGAAAAGGGTCCTTTAATGATAATTTTACGGGCAAAGGGGGTAGAAAATGATTTGCTACTTTGGGGGGAACCTTGTGTTGGTGGTACTTTTAGTTTTAGGTGGTCCTCGCCCTGCCCAACTCATTTACTCATTTCACTTGTTTTCGCCACGGAAAACCGCAAGGACCAATCAAGCTAAGCTCATTTAACTTTCCAACATTGGACGAAGGGAAAGCAGACCAAAGTGAATTGCACTTAGATCAATTACCTCGGACTGAACAGTTCATTTCATAATCGCTTGCCGATCATCTCGGTTTTGTCGCTAAGCAGATTAGATCTCCATCACGGTATAAAGCGTCTAATGACCGATTTCGTCATTCAAGATATCGATATGCTTAGGGTCGTTGTACTCGAACCACATTGTCCCTTTTCGTCACAAAATCGTGTTAAGCAGTAATCTTTACAACACATTCGAAACCACTGGATAAATAGTACCGTTTAAGCTACTGCAACCTTCCGGTCTTTCAAGTACAGTATTGGAGCACGTATTGCACATTACGAACAGTGTACCGTAGAAATGCCAAGTACGCGGATGACTTTACAAGAGCAGATTGCCAACTCGTTTACTTTACCTTATTTATTCTAGGAAACCAAAATTTCTAGCGAACTTATTTTACGTCACCCACAATGAACGTCACTCTTAAAACACTACAATGCACTTACCTGATATACGCGATTCTCATGCACAAGAGCGAAACAGCAGCTCTATGCTCATTACATTGCAATGGGCAAGAATGAAGTACCCTTACAACAGCTTTGCGATAAGTACGGTAAAATCTCGCTACAACGTACACGCAAGGGGACAAAAATGGTGTATATTATAGCCGATTGTATGTAATAGCTAATATTGGTTGAGAATGTCTTAGAAAATAGTTTTACTTCCATTTTTGACCATTTCTATTATTTCACGATTCATGTCAAGTGTTGTTGGACGCCGCTTCGTAAGCGTAATCTTTTGTGCCATTCTGAGTGAAAATATAAGCACAATCGAATCAACAGTAATTCCGTGTTTTCATCCACAAATAGGACTTGTGTTTTTCCTGCATTAAGGCATGTGTTCACTATAGCCGAAAGAAACAAACATGTATAAATTGACAAAGGGACCCAACATTTTGTATGCTGTAGGCGAAAGTACGTTATAGGCGGATTCGTTTATAGCGGACGCGTTTCCTGTTCATTTGCATTGGCGTTTCGCCGGGGCCTGTGGAGCTTATAGGCTATAAGCGACTCTTCTTTATATCTGGTGTACGTTATAGCAAGATTTTACTTTAACAAAGTATTTCCGATAGTACCATGTTGGACACCGCTCGCGTAAGGGTTGCGGAATTAACATAGGAAAATTTGTTTGGATCAATTTATTGCCGAGAAGGTTACCATGCGTTGCAGTGTTGTTATGACATGTAAAAGTGGTAACATGACAAAAAGATACTGAACTGCACTCCTGCTGATTGGCGAGATCAAATAGCTTGAGTAAGCACGATTTTTTAATTATATCGTGGTCTTTCGCCTATCACCGTGTCGTGTTTTGACATTCGTGTCGTGTTTCTTCCTGTAGTATACTATCGAATCTGTTGGATTTAAATACGGCAGAATACAGCTTTCAAATTCTTTTTTATTTGCCATGTGATTTTACCTAGTTATTTTTACTGTCAATAAAACGATTCGTAAACATGCACTTTTGCTGTTCGAAACTCACAGAGCATAAGTTTCTAATCTGTATAAGCCTTGTTATGACGTATTACGAGGTTCAAATGGGTGACTCATATACTCAGATTGTTTTTCTCAAGGAGTACGATCAGGTTCCCACGATGTTTTATGTCGTTGGCGAAAAATTTATCTGGGTCAAAACTGTTTGCTTCCATTGTGCAATTGCTCCCCTTCGCCCCTGTAAGCTTTTGGATGTTGCAAACCTTTTGTGCATTACGGAACACCAACTCCTTCCTGGTTTTCTTTTCCTGCTTCCAATAACAGTAGAAAAGCCCTCAAAAACCTTGTTATTGACACTCTTTTGCGTCTCTCTCTCCCTTTGGAAATCTTAAGCTAAGGTATAGGCCACAACCATGCAACTTCTCGCCATTCTGAGCACATCTACAGTAAGGTAACGCACCTGCTCTTTTCTGAGACCGTTACTACTCGGCTTACAATGGTTAGCCCTGAAAAGTAACCCTCCCCTCGAGCTCTTTCACGTCTTTTCACCTATGACAAGGAAGAGGTTCGGAAACGTATAATAATCTTCTCCCAATGTTACACATCGCGTTGATCAGTGTCAAGAGGAGATTTTATACCACTTCCTCAGCACTGAAACAGCCGACGGAGCCATAAAGACATTGCCACTGCCCCAAACTGCTATAGTGCTGTATAGTTTTCGGACTCGAAAATAGGTCCAACACCAGTATGGCCATTTGCATGACAAAAGGCAAGCTTGGCTTCCTATGCAACGCTCCCCCTCCTCGAACTCCCGTCGTTATCTCCCGCTTCAATCGACTTCTATCCCACCAGGAAAATGACTACAATGCACAGAAAAGGTTTTCCACAATACGCGGATTAAATCTTTCACTAAATACGCTAGCTCTTTTTTGGGGGATAAGCGACTGAGGAATAAAAGCCTAAAGGGTATAAAACTTGAACCGAAGAAGAACCTGTTTGCTTTCTGTATACCTCCCACCCCCACCAAACGAAACATCATCATCATAATCCCAAGCAGGCATAATAAGCATATAGTGGTACACAAAAGGGGGACTGGCCATGTTTTCACAAGACTTACTTGCTTGTTCTACCTTTCGACTATACAAAAACGAACGGTTCCACGTGATAACCTGTCACTCCTCTGTCGTTGACAAGACCAAACTAAACCCTTTCGAGAGAAGGAAAGAAAAAAGAGGGACGATAACCTCAAGTTTCTAAACCGAATTCAAAAGGCGGGGGGTTTACATCGCGAGGTGGGAAAATTATTTGGAAACGGTCATTTTCAACCTGCTGCTTATCCGTGTTTGATTAGCCTTCATTTTCGGATCCTTTTTGGCGTCTTCGAGGGAAAGCATTAAATCAATCTTACAAAGCCATTAGTCACTCCCGCCTCCCTCCTCCAAACACCCCAACTCGTCACTTTTCCTCCTAACTTAGAATCGCTACAAAGTCACAAACACCATAGCTTCACGAAAAAGGAACAATCAAAAGATATTATTATTATAACGACGCGCCGTTGTTGCACACTGCGACTGTGGTACATTTTCAAACGGGACACTTTCCTATAGCATTTGCAAAAGCAGACCCAAGTAGTGCTTGTTTTTATGAGGCAGTAACTGTAAAGCTTGTGTCCACTGTACGCATCTGTTAAAACCGGACTTTGGAACTACCAATTTAACTTAATCACTTATTTACCAATTCGCTTTGTGGAAATGTTTAATTGAATCAGGGTTTATATTCATTAGGTGGAACTTTTTACTTTCGAAGAAGACACTTCTTCAGGGTTGGCATGAAAAGGGTCTTCGACTGTTGTATTTTTCTTAGTTGTTAATTATAAAATCGTGACTAGCGTGTCAATCGTTTAAAACCAAAACCAATTACTAATTACTCATTTTTAGCTTTTCTTTGTGTATTTTTGTATTTGACTTATTAAGTGAAAAGCATTGCAGCTGCACTTAAGTGCTAGTTAAGAGTTAAGTCTTCGTCTTCTATGGATAATTTTATCCTTGATTTTTTGTATTATATTTCGTTTCTAACTATTTAGTATTACGATTTTGTTACGACCGTACACGACACTTCGGCCCTTTGCACTAACCCTACCAATACGCTGCTCTGATAGAAGGGTAAAAAGAACTTTTGTTTACTACACGGATTTGCCAAGCCTGTGCAACCTTTTACACAAAGAGTTTCTGTAGTTCAAAATGTTTACGTAATTCTAACTCGCTTTGCTTGAGGATACACAGCAATAAATAAAATAAAAATAAATAAACAATATCTACAAATCATAAAAAATGAAGCCCCCGGGAGAGGATCCAGAAAAACTTAAGAAACAGAGAAAAAACTCGTGGATTCCCATCCCATGTTTACCAAACAAAGCTCCAATCCCGAGTCTATGGTCGAACAAGTGTTACTGTGCCCCCTTCTGAGCCTTGAATTAGAGAATTAATTGTTGAACCGTTTTACAAGCTGAAAAGGAGCTTGGCAGTAACTTCGATATCGAAAGATGAAAAAGGGGCACAAAAGGGTGGGCTCTGACTGCCGTCTAGCTCAAGAAGCTTAGACAGTATAGTCCATGAAGACCATGATCCATCAACACCATTATCTCCCGCCTGCATCTGGCGACTTGACCGTCTACCGGTCGACGTCTCTCCCCTACTCCCAGGCCCCCTCAACACACCAGTGCCTGAAAAGCTTTGTTATTGTACTGTTAGGCGAGTCCATAGATGGTAGGGAGACAGGGAAGTCCAGTAGAGTAAAATGGTGCCGTTTTTCTAAATTGTAGTAAAAGAGCCCAGGGGCGCTTTTTTCCCACTAGTGCACGACTACAAGAACCCCACACTCAACAAGACCCAGGAAAACCCAGAACGACCTGCCTCTAACCAAAAGACGAGGTTGACGACGTCGACGTCCCCCCATCCTCGTCTCGACCCTAATCTCGTTTTTCCAACAGGCTTTACACCTGCAGGCGCTTGGCAACTGAGGATCCTTGGTCCTTTTATTGCGGTGCAATTTCCTTGCTGTGGGAGTCCGTACATTAGCATGTTCACCCCAAATAACAAACAATTATACATTTCAGTTCTCTTTTTAAAGAAGTAAACAAAAAAGTGTAAACAATACGAGACAAAATAAACGAATTTACCACTACCATGAACTTGTCTTTGTGTGACATAAGATAAGGGACATTCACTCACAATTTGCCACTTATACCAAATATCACGTTAAGACTATCGCATGTCATAATTTCAGGTCTGGATAAAACGAAGACAATTCACTTCAAATTATTAACTAAACTTCACGTAAAATAAATTTAAAACATTTGTGAATATAAAGCTGTTAAAGCTAACAAATTGACGTAAAGTGGACAGTTATGCTTTTGAAGTGGATGCTAGTCCTTCACGACTTTTTAAATTCATGCAAAGTTCGTAACTTACGTTACGTGTGCTTTCAATGAGTAAAATCTGCACTAAACTCACAAATA
This sequence comes from Triops longicaudatus, assembly GCA_022885665.1. Lineage (NCBI taxonomy): Eukaryota > Metazoa > Arthropoda > Branchiopoda > Notostraca > Triopsidae > Triops > Triops longicaudatus. The sequence continues at coordinate 126,315 of JAGQDJ010000067.1, forward strand.
AACATCCGTGAACTTTATCTGAGTCTAACCTAGCCGACTTAACTAATTTAACCAAGTATAGCTGACCTGTCTCTCCATTAACTTTCCCATGATTTGCAAAGGAGCGACGGGATTAAATAAGTTATGTTTAGTGAGTTAAATTGGGTTAGGTTTTGTTTCGTTTAAACTAGTTAGGATGGGAAAACTAGGATCTGAGGCGGGGGAGGGGGGGGGGNGAAGTACCCGAATCTTTATTCCAAGTCTATTACAGCCATTCAGTCAGTAGCAAGTCAAGAGGAATACCTAACGTCACGATCCGAGTCAAAACAATTAACTTTTGTTGCGTTCAATTACATCCAATTCGCCAATTTAATAATAATTTCGCTTGAGGTACTGAAAGATACATAGTCTTTCCCTATTCTCTTTTAAATGTGATAACTCGGACGATATGTACAATTGCAATGTCGGGTGGCGTATGGGGCCTTCTGCTCTTAACAAGCTTCCAAAAACGTGTTGATAGCTTCGCAGTAGATAGCAACAGATAAAGAATTGAAAAAATGTACTACTGCGCACTGTCTTTGACGGTACGATTTCTTGTGTCGTTTGCTATTACGACGATCGGAGCTTACGTTGTAGTAATTCTTAGTATAAACAAACGCAAAGGAAATGTTTCAATGTTGGTAAAAAGATGCCTGGAAAGGGCGTCAATCTTACCTAAATCAGCATTGAGTTTTTTATGAAAAATTATTAAAACACATCAGCATCTTATTACTCATCCAAGATTTCACTTATTCCAAAATTGCTTGGGTCAGGCTTTTCTGTATTTAATCTTTGAATCTTGACTTTTCTCCTCATGTCCTTAAGTCTTCCATTTCGATTTGCACTGAGAAAAGACAGCTTCATTGATTCGTTACATCACCTTAGGTTTATCCATCCGTTATTATTCATTGCCGTTACTGAAACTGTTTCTAGTCAGTGCCTTTTCGGGTGTACAGCTTTAATTGCGAAACCCTAACGTCGTTTCAAAAACGACGTCAAACATTCTTCCGTATGTTTCAAAAGCTTTAGGAAATCTGCTTTAATTGCATGCCAGTTTTGCAACATGAGGAAGTGCGGGGTTCATGTCCTCAGAAGGATAAAAAACGACATGAAAACAGCCAAGTGCCTGGACTTGCTCTCAAAGTGGTGCACCTGCATCTACGTCGTCACCCTTTCGCTTGAGCAGACATAAATATAAATATACACCTCTCCCGCTCTGTTGGAATATGGTCACGGTTGCACCCTAAAACCTCCGTGGGCTCTTTCTTCTCTTGTGCTCGTCTTTTCTTTTTTGGCGCGCCCGTATCTTTCCCCCCCTTTGCTTTTAAAAGGTGACTACAAGCACAACTTTCGGTGAGACAGTCTGTCGCCAGTCATGTACCGTATACCATATACAAAACCTTTTACTTTTAGGGACAGAAAAGGCGAGGGGGGAGGGATGCATCTTGTCTCCTCACACAATCCAGGTAAGACAGCCGCCAGCCAACCCGTCCTTATTTGAATTTACGACTTACTACTCCAGAACAGTCCAGGAGGCAAGGGGAAATTAAAAATAACAGCGTTGATGGAGGAGGGTAATAGCAAAACTGGCGGACAACTGGGGAAGGGTCCCTCCCTCAATTACGTTTTCAAGGTAAAGACAAAGCGTTGGGGAAATGCGTCATGAGAAGTTGGTCACATGCGTCCTATGACTAAGATGCTCACCCCGCAAAAAGCCCCTTTCTTTTTATCCGTTTAAAATCCCCTCAAAACGGAAGGTAGATAAGATCAGAGGTCACCGAACCTTTCTTTTTCGAGTTTAGGTGGCAAAGATTTGGCAAGTTTGATACTAATGAATATTACGACGTAATTAACCAAGTGCACGCGTCCCGTGTCCCCTGCCCCTCACTTCCCCAGACAATCAACATTAAAAGTGTCCCATCTTGTTTCCTGAAACAGTAAAAACTGTTTATTCTTTAAGTGCGTAGTTGAGAAAGCCTGCAGGTCAGAGTCCGTTTCCAACTCCGTTCTCCGGTTACTAGCTCGATTTCAGACAAGCCACGTGTCCCCCTCCATCGCATTATGACAACATTGAAAGAGAGCGTATATTTATAAATCTTAACTCTGCCTTCTCTAACATAAAATTTAAGTCCCGCGGTAAAGCACAGGTGTGACCGTTGAGCTTTTTAACGTCAAAGCTCCTATGTCAATTTGGAAGAGTTGAAAAAAGTTCTTATATACAGCAACAAAAAGTAAGAGCCAACAACGCAACAACTCGAATTTGAGCCTGACATCCAGATGTGAGATCTCTGTACATCGACAGTCGACATCCGAGCTCAGCTGACAAGAAAACTTCCCTGTGTTCGCCCTTGTGGCTCATAAAAGTGTTGGACGCTTCGTTCGTGGAGAAGCGGCAGGTTCCCAAAACGCGTAGTTAAAAAGCAAGCACGCCTCGACTCGTCTTGTCCAGCGTTGCTCTTATTATCTTGCTGCTAATCAGGGTTGACTATAAAGGACCTATTTTTTCTACTAATGCGCAGTAACGTCGTTCATAGTGGCAATCAAGACACATCGAATTAGGCGCAAAACGAAGAAAAATGATCCGATGTGAATGACCATTTGAGAAATATGGTAAGACAGTTTGAGTGAAGTTTAGGACATAAGGGAGCTTTCCGAGCAAGTTGGACGGAATAAATCTGGGGGAGACTTTGACCAGCTAAGAATAACTTGTCGTTAGAAACCTAGAAACCCTTCCTAATAGGAGATGGACACAGGTGTTCAAGGGGGGATAAGCAAAAGCGCCCCTTCCACAACTACGGGGCGTTAACAATAGACAAGGGTGTATCAGATACTATAAATCCCCAACAATAGTGCTAGAAAACGGGGTGTATACATGTACACGTATGAGTAGGCCATGGTAAAAACCCCAGATAATTGTAGTGAAGAAGCCCCCTAAAATGTACATCTCGAGCTTTATCGAACGTTTAAACCATGTTTTCTTTTAGCTGTGCCTTTTCTAGGGTAAGCAAAAAAAGGCGTAAAAACTCAGCTACTTCTATGCAAATCCTCGCGTAAAAATCATAAAAACACGAGCTACGGAGAAGATCTCTCTTTAGATCCTATTGGTCACCCATCTGTTGCCTTTTGGGCGCAAGATAGTGTTAGTCATTTTTCGTGTGGTTTCGTAGCATTTTAGTAACGAGCATCCTAAGCTGACAAGGGTAAACTCAGTATCCTATTTGCTGGGGGGAAAGAAATCCCTACCCTCAGAACCTATACGAACGTAAAAATGTCATCCGTTCTCAACGTATGTAACAGTTTTTTTCTGTACGTGTATACTAAACAGAGAGATTTCTTCCTGAAAACTTCGCTTATGCAATAGGATTATGACGTGTATAACATTGGAAGCCAAAAATAGGGTAAAAAAAAAGAACGATAGACAGTAAATGAACAGTTTTACGGATTAAAGGGCGAAGGAAAGCGTGCGAGCACACCACTTGCCCATGTTGACTGATAAGTGTCCTTCACTGAAACGTTTATTCCGGAAAATTACTTCAGTTTATACTAAGGCAGACCAAGCTTACACAATATTTGAGTGGATTGATGTAGATTAATTTCAGCCGAATTAAATTCGTTTTAAGTGCTTAGTTCGACCTGGACCTGGACCACCAATTGTTCAATTTTACTTCATTTGAAAAAGATTAAGGGCCGCCTAAAATATATTTCAAAGCAAAGTAAATTATTAAAATGCTCTTATTGATTTTTAACAACCTTTTTTTTCCAAGTTTTCTACGCGATACAGTACTAAGCAGGAGCACGTATTCAAATTTAGTGCCAACCTCTACTGTCGTCCATCCACTGTCATATTTGCTCAACTATGTTCTTCTCATAGGAAAAAAGTCGTAAAACTAGGCAGAAAGGTAAATTTTAGCGTACTTAAGTAAAAGGAGTAGACGCAATTTCGAAACATGAAGTGCTAAGGTGCTGAAGTCTTACTGATTATGTAACTAATTAAACACACATTAAATAAATATTCAGTTGAAGTGTAATGAAATTTGTTTCTACTTGTAGCATCTGTAATATTTTTTTCTCCATTAATCAGTGTTCAAGGCAGTATTCAAGGACTGTTCGTTGGGGTTTAACCCCCTCCCTCCGAAATGCTTTCTTTGTAAAAATAGGGAAAATAGGGAAAGGCCAAATGTCCAAAAAAAGTTGCGTCCAGTAAAAGCCATCCCCAATCCCTCCCCCCCCCCCCCACTAAAATCCTGGTTACTGCCCTGACCAGCGTTGTTTAATATAGCCTTGTGTCTAATATACCTTCTACTAAATATGCGACTTTTCTCTCAATATTAAGAAGTAACTTTGACTTCCAAACCTTAGAACTAAATTGATCGTGCGTGTATTTTTATTTTGAGTTTTTTCAAATTTAACAAAAACATTTTTACGAGGTCATCAACAAGCTCGGACGCGAGAGAATATCCTGCTGTACCCTTAATGAAATGTAACACGGAAAGGTTTGAATCTGAAGTGATTTAATTTTATTTCCTTAAACCTGGCCAAATTCGTAGTGCAGGTAGCCAACCTGACACAACTTTGCGACAACCGATACATGTCAACCCGATGCTTACGCAGTGACAGATGATTTAGCCCAAGTTTTGCTGAACAGCAGTATCAAGTTTTCAAGGTCACAAACTGGCTCACGAGACACACAGTTTATAATTTCAAATGTCAAAGCTTTGTCGGTAAATTGCCCATTTTGATACTTGTTTACGTACGCTAGCCATACAATGTTTTTAGAAGGCTACGCGTTAAGGGTTTTACTGAGAAATTGGTTTATGGTCAGTATGACGGAACTGTTGACTTCTAATAAAAGCCAAGAAACACGTCGCCCAAACAGTTCCCCTAGTACGTCTCAGCGAGGGGGCTGGAGTGCTCTGCGGGTGTATTTTGGTTAGTTTTTCTATCAAGAATTTTGCATGAGCCAACGAAGTCATTAAGGGCGGCATTGCCGGCCAAAGATGAGCCACAGATTTTTGGCGTGCTGTGCGATTTGTCTGTCCAACCATTCCAATCTATTTGTAATTTTGCAAATCAATTGAACCTTCTCATCGTCAGCGTTGGTCATAATAAAGACCCAAAAAACTGACCATCGTGGTTTAGCCTCCCTGGCGGCAGTACGCCATATAAGACCCTGGCCGCAATTAACCTGTTGTTTATTAAACTTCAAGCTTTTCTCCAGAGCGCGTGCGAAGCAATTAACTATCGTCCAGGGGGGCGGCTTCTGCGATCTTGCATTGTGGCACTACTGCAAGAGCGGCACACTAACTAAAATGAATCTTCGCTGTAGAGTCAAAAATCGCCGCTGGCGCCAAGTTCGCATACATTGTCTTAAACTAATTATTTATTAGTCTCTCCTTCTAATTACAAGAAAGAACGCTTAGCAAGCGCGACACCCAGCCACGTGCGAACTCTGTGTTGCCGGACTCAGGCCTGACCATTAACTGTTAATGGTGTGAGTTAACCGGTACCCGTGTCATGAAGTGCATTCAAGTCCCAGGTAAACGTGATCAAAAGACTCTCCGCATCCCTTTAAGGTCCCTTTTGTAACTTGTAGAGGATAACAGCAAGACGAGTCGCCAAGATTTTTCACAGTTCAAAAGCAAGCTCTAAGCTGCAGGCCGAACACGGGCCAACCTCTCATTAAACCTGAGCTGAGAAGGATGCTGGAGTGTAAAGGCGAACCATTAGACACGAGCACACACAGTTGGTCCCTCTTATGTTCAGGGGTACACAAATCTCAAATTTGAGCTGAAACATTATAACCTTCCAAGAAGCTGAAAGTTTTCGAAAGAAATGCCTTATCCATCAAAAAGCATTGTTAGAGGTAGTTGATGATGAACATAATGAGACTGGCGTGAGCTTCGAGTGTCATTTGCTTGTGCACAACTATGCCTAAAGATCCCTCACAGCGACTCTTTATCTCCGAGGCCTACACCCATGTGTGGTTGCTAATAGGGGCTATTGCGTGTGAACAACTACACAGCATGCCAGATTTGCTGTTGCCCAGCAGATTATTACTGTACGGTGAGGTTTTATGAGTAAACACCAAATTGCAGAAATTAAAGCACCATGTCGACAGCCTATTCGAGTTGGAGGGGTTTAGCAACGGTTAATTATTCGGTAACGCTCTACAAGGGTAAGCTCCATGTTATATTAAAAAAAATTAGCAGTTTCCAGTGAGTATATGACGAAGAAGTGTCAAAGCTTATACCTTTCTGTCAAATATTGTCAGCTTTCGGATTTCGTATACTAACTATAGTCCTGTATTATCAAGAGTCACACCTGTATAACAAGGTTCTTGAAAATACGGCGTAGTTAGTGAGATTGCGATATGGTACCCTGAAGAGGTACCGACAGAAGTATACCCTCCCCCTCGAGTTGGTGTGCAAGCACTAATATTATGGGGGACGAGTACCCTCTCGGATGTTCGGGGTCATTATTAACATGCAAATTTAAATAGAAAATTGCAAAATATGATCTCTTAAGGCTTTTTCTGAAAAGGAAAATAAGCTGGATTGCCTGAATTATATTTCTTCGGAAGTTTTATTTTTTTCGCGGATTTTACGCAGGAAACCTTGACACAGTGTTGGTTGAAAAATCGACTCCCAGACTGAACCTGCAATCTTATCACAGTGCAATGAGCTGTTGGTTTACCATATCAACGCTACAGGCTTTCTCACAGTTTATATGCACTTTATACATAGAACATCGTTGACGTGACAGGATCTAAATGTGATGCTTTTACTCCCATTTGCAAAACGTCTTTTTTATAGTAACTCCGGCATGTGCTTTGCTCGTTGCAATCTTGTTTCACGCACACATAGAGGAACAAATTTTACTAGAACTAGCATTTAAAAAAGTACTCGAATATAATGTCTACAAAACGCCTTTCGAAACGATAGGCTAAGTTCAGTTGCACGCTTACATTATTGTTAAATACAAGGTTTCCCAGTCAGTTTACGTCAAATTGTATCCAAGATTTTCGTTTATTTAAGAAACAAAACCTCAAGCTACGTAAAGCCTCAAAGAACAAAAAAAAAACGCACTTTACCGGAAACGCGAAAGATCATGCGAGAAATAATAACGAAGATATTCAGGGAACAAGAAAATATTCAGAGCGGTCATGTGGTGCTGTGATGTAACGGGGGACGGTAGGGAAAATTGCAGTTTTTATTGGTTCATCGAGGCCACGTGATGACTTGATGTGGCGTGTTTTATCCCCCGTGACGTCACGTTCGCGCGGCGAGAAACTTCGCAAGGCGATAACTCTGGAACAAGGGAATAATCTCTCTCTCTCTCTCTCTCTTTCTCTCTCTCTCTCTTTCTCTCTCTCTCTCTCTCTCTCTCTTAGAAAGATTATAATTTATCTCTATATATTAGAAAGATTTAGAAAGATTAGAAAGAGTTCTTTTTTTTTCGACCAAATTTTTCGTAAGCCATTTTCGGTTTCTGTAGGTAGTTTGGGTACGCACACCTCGCTCAAACCACGTGCCAACTTTGTTTGTCAACTTTGCTTATTAACCGCAGCACCCGAGTGTAAGAACAGATCGACCGATTTTATCAGCATGCAATTTTTTTCTACGGTAAACTGCTTGTTTAAAGATGACGCATCGTAGAGATAAGCAGTAGTACGCCTACTCAGGAATCGCGATCATGGATTACGCTATGATAGGTAATAACGTACGGCTCCCCTATTTCGGCAGGTTTGTATAAATGACACCGATTTGTCTTAGAACCGGGAACAAACTAAGACGACACTTTCGGTGAGAGGGGCAATCGAGAACATGGAAATGATAGTTTCGCGAGAAGGGTAGAGGAATCTTATGGCTCCAATATTCCTATACAAAAGAAAACTACAAATAGTGCAGAATTGAAAGAGAACAGTTCAAAATTCTCGAAAAATATTATTTTAAAGGATTTGAAAATATTTAAAGTAGAAGTCGAACTTTTTCAACCTGTCTGAACTTCTCTTCAGCAGGAGCCGAAAGCAAGACGCCACAAAGGATGGGACTATGTTATTTATGTTTCCGCAGTTTGCATGGGTCAATGACAATTGCAAGCAAAAGACAAGCTCAGACTTGCACGGGCCAGTTTTTAATGATTTGACGCTACGCAGCAGGTTTGCTGGTGCTCGGTCGCTGTGGCCGAAACCTCTGACCACCTCAACTTCCCTTTGAAATCCCCAACTCTCAGAAGCGGACCGACCTTTTTAAGTCAAACAAAATCGTCCACTGACATCAATGAGAGCGAGAGGACAAAATTTTCACGCCTCAATAGTCGACGGCAAAAAGGGCATATAAATGAAAAGTAGAAAAATCTAGTCTACTATTTTTTTTACTCCACTTCATCTTAAGGGACTCAAGAGCTCCTAAAGCGTACTTTTCACCTACAAGTTTGGACAACTTGTTCTCTTTGTTCTTTGGATTTCCGCTCCAGAGCAAAAACGAGTTGAAGGTCTCCAAAACGGGCTGTGGGATGTTTGTAGTTACTTATCATCCTGATATATTGACTGAAATTTAAATATATCCAGTGAGTCTCGTTTGAAAAACGAGCAATAACTTCCTGTCTAATCTGATGTTGCGGTTTATCAAGATAATCCTAAAACGGGAGTCCTCCGAATCAAGTTTCCATTATGCAAGAACGTGCTATTGCGAATTTCTGTGCAATTTAATAAAGAAAAGCAGTTTTTGTCAAGATAAGAAATCCTGAACCGCATGAAAAAGGAAACGCTTGCTAATTATACGCTCTTACGAGTTCATAGGAGTTAAAATGAAATTCAACGCAGGCTTTGAAGTGTCTAAACTCAAGGATGACATAGGCAACTACGATAAGGAAAGTTTAGCATTGTTTTTATTGCTGGTGCAATCCAAACAGCTAACCACTTGGACCCCATCGTAAACTATCAAGTACTGTAAGACAATTCTTCAGCCTGACAAGTCACGTGTTACCATTACAGCTCAGAAAGTTGCATCAGCATTTGAAAAATCATACTTACAGTATACGACTAAAAAAAAAGACTGAAATTGCTTCACGAAAAGCATGAACTTTTACATAAAAACGACAATGTGCCTACAGAGCGTTTCTAATACCAGTCTCCTATCAACCTAATATTTACTATTGCTAAAAACTCCAAATTGCCTTACAGAAAAAATGCACTTACGCTTACGCATGCGAGGTCTTTTTGCTCTTGGTTCTGCGCAATCCGCTGTTCCACCGAGAGCGTCTTTACATCACAGAGAGCGTCGACAGAACCCTCCCACGGGCTTTGCCGTAAACACTGGGGTATCGTGGCTGCGCGCGAGATTTTCGATGATACCAGGAGGTAGGGAGCGTGCTGCTTGCTGCTAGCTTCATATCCCGGGTGCCCTATCGATCCGAACGTCAGTCAGTCTCTCGCAGTACAGGCGTTCAGGTTCAACGCGCACGTCAGTAGATATGAGCAAGTGCTACCTATTGTTGCTCTTGGTACATGTGCTTTAAATTTTTGAAGACTTCATGTTTTCGCAGTGAACAGCCGGATAACTATAGTACTTCAATTCCGTTACCTTGCTTCGCGAAACAGAACGTATGAAAAATGTTTCCCATGTGTTTGGTAGCTGCTGTACCCTTTGGTACACCAGAGAGTGTGATTAGTGCCGACAATAACATTGCACTCACAACCAACTTGTCGGATGAGTATGTGCAAATGTTGGAAACCTTGGTCACGGGCTTAAGTTTACAAGTGGTCCAACAAACCCAACCTGACTTGGTAGCCCCCCATGTCCACAATCAGAATATGCCAAACGTGGGAACTCAGGTGCGTCACGTGGCGCAAACTTCGGAAACCTACAACACAGGTAAGACTGCGCATTAGCCCATTACAGGAAGCGTTACAGGACTCAAACTAGTGCTTTCATCTATTATAACTCACTTACAATCACTTACTTACGAAATAATAAAACTAACCAGCGCAGTTGAACTGCTAGCCAAGTTAGTTTAATTTACACGAAAGGCGAACTGTTCTCTTCTGGTGCGATTTTTTTTTTCAAATATCATATGCACGTTTATCGCTCTTCTGACAGCTCAAGCTAACGCCTTTAGGTTCTTTTAAGTAGACCCCATCCTTTGTACAGTCTCAGAAAATGTAGTCTACGAATTCGTACAGGCAACCAAGGCTAGACGTTAGCTGACTAGCTTTTGTGTTTTAGCTTCTTCAGTTCATTTTCATGTATAACTTCGCACAAGTCCGTACACCGAGCCCGTCCTGCAAGCTGCAACCTGCCGGGCGAAGGGAGTCTTTTCTTGCCTGACGCCTTTACAATGCTTATTTGAGAACAGACTTGGCTCTGTAGTCGCACGGAGCGCAAGGTTAGCTTTAGAGTTCGTCGTAGTAATAGTAGGTTAGACAGACTTGACCCACATCGACCAAAACCTCAGGTAGATAACGCTATTCTTTCCTTCGTTACGTAACAACGGCTTGCCCTCTACAGAAAACTTTTCCTCTTTTGTTGTTAAATAAAGTGATCACAAGTTAAGCAAAGTGTAAGGCAAGGGTTTCTAACAAGCTCTTTGTAACATCTCTTTTTCCCTTAGGGGTCTTTGCTTAGTGAAATGGAAATTAGCAGCGTTGTTGTAATTTATATGTGAACTTCAGGTAGCCCCAACTCATTTCGTAAAATTTTCTAGTAGGTGAACCCACGGAGACACAGAGCCTCAACTTGCCCGATCTCGTGAATCCACCACCTAGAACTTCCTTTAAAAAGCCAAGCATTTCCCCAGCGCCCGCCAATTCGCACCCAAGCCAAGAGTTGCGTGTGCGACGCGGCTACACCCCTTTACGCTGCCGTCTGGACTCGCTCAACAGTGCCGGCTCCTCAGCCCCGGAGTCCGCGACCTCTACTCCCTTTAGTACCATGGAAAGTTTGATGACCCCGACGCCCCACTCTTTTAATCCGGCGTCCCCCAGTCTCTCACCCAGCTCGGCTCTGTACCACCATTATGCGGTACCTCACATCTTCAATTGGAGCTTGACCACCCCTCCTCAATCGCCTGATATGATTTCCTCGAGCTCACCAGTATTTGCCCTTGATTTCCCTCTCGAACCGGAAGATATGGCTCAATATCAGCAAAGAGAAGAATCGAGCAGCACATGGCGGGAAGTGGGTCGCGATTTAAGACTTATTGCGGATAACTTTGCCTCTGGCAACCAACAGGTAAAAAAAAAAAAAAATCAAGAAATGCAAAAAATAGAGAAAAGAAAATCAAGGGTCACCTTATGACTAAACTGGCCTTTCGCTTTCTGTAGTCAACGCTTTTTGACTTGCTTGGTTTCTGGTGACTTTTAAAGCATAAGGGGGAAAAGGTTTCAGAGAATAGTGTGGAACAAATTTTCGGGGTGGAAGAAAAGCGAGAGGGTCTATCCTACTGTGTGAGTCATCAAAGGGAACCAACCTGTAAACCGTTAGGAAACGTCCGACATAGTGAATCACAGGTGCCCTACACCTTGTGATGTCACCTCTAAACATTTCCCCTTCCTTTTCTTTTCCCGCCATTTTACAAGGCTTATAACGATATCACACTAACCTCAACTTTCTGTTCCATTTTCTGTTTCGTGTAGAATGGGATACGCGGTGCCAACAATGCTGGAATGGCTTCAATCCTGCTGCGAAACTGTGATGCCAAATTTCCTACTGTTTGTTCGGCGTTGGTAGCTTATGTTTTGTGGAGATTGCTCAAACGATTTGTGGCACCTTGAAGAGGTGTTTCTTGCTCTATTTTTTTGGAACTGGCCATCCATTTCGCCCGAAAACATCATCTTATGCAAAAATTAGACCCCGACGTCTTCACTGCCCGTTCCAGGAAAATGTCTTTCAAATCCATTGTCTGGGGAGTTTATTACACCTTAAGGAATGAAACCCTGTAGAGATGCATTTTGTTAGGCTCCAAAAGTTGCAATGTTGGAGCGGAAACGTGTTGTAAAAGTGCACTTGTTTTCTGATGTCAAAGAAAGCGATTGCCAACCTTATATTTTCTTGTACAGGCGTAGAATTAGCCAAAAATAATATTGATAATAATCAAGATGATTATTCAAAACTCAGGATTTTCACCTTGTCTTCTGCGTTCATTAATTTTGTTTAAGAAGTTAAAGGCTTCATAAGCCCTTGTGTGTTTTCCTTTGTTATTTTTGTTTGCATAAAAATGCTCATCAAAGCAATTTGAGTGATTTCGCCCTAAACAAGCTGTGTATATATACCTTAGTCTTTAGTTGCGAAGGATCTCCCCGATTTATTCAGTGAAATTGTTCATTTTGTGTCAATTTTCTTTCATTATAATTTGGTCTCAGCCTTATTGAAGATTCTTATGTCAGCTTTCAAGATCTCGTTTATCAGCTAATACAAACAACATTCGTTTGTTAGGTTCATAATTGTTCAACTTCTGTTTATTACCAAAAAAGTAATTACCGTGCGTAAGAACTGTCTGATCGAGAAACATTTTTGTACTATGAACTATTTTTTACACCCATACCTTTTCTCGTTTTTCCTTCTTTCTTTCTAGTCCCGTTTATTATGTAGCATTCTTTTCTTTGTATGATCCTGGTAAATCAATAGGCTGTGGACATCTTGATTAATTTGTTTCGTTTGTGACTGCCTATCCCTTTTTATACGTTCCATGTTGGCTTTTGTCTAATTTGTTTAATTTGACTTGTCATTGTACGTTTTTTGTGATTTCGCTCCTTCGTATGACTGAGAAATCATACGGCCAAAAAAGGTTGGCGGATCTCGCCTATACCCGGCAGTCTTTCATCACAAGTGTATATAATTAATATGGAATGCATAATAAACAATATAAATAATGAAGAATGCTGTAATACTGTACATTTGAAACGAACTCTTATACAAAATAAAAACTTGCGAAAAAGAAGACTGCAATCAGTTTATGTTAAAACTCTAGTGGCATACATCGATACATGCCAACAACGAAGTCAAAGTATAAGCTCAGGAACCTTTAGCGATCGGGTTCGAAGCTTGAGTTGTTTCGATGCTTGAAATATAAATGAGTACAGTTAAAGTTAATCAATTATTCATACTTCGACACAAGGAATGCAAGACCTTGGGTGAAGAATTAGTTTCAGGGCAGACATCGAGAGAAATAAAACATAGATGTGCTCGATAGGACTTATTGAGCAAAACTTAAGTCAACTTGATTATGAGTTAAACAAAACTGATATCCCAGTCAAACAAGCGTTCTCACAACTGAGCCAAACGAGGAAAAGAAAATCCCAATCAAATAAATAGCCTATAGCAATTCAAAACAAACAATTTGACTTTATTCAAGGAAAGGTACGCAACAATATGTTAAACTAATGCTAAAATCCAGTATAGTACTAAATTAAAATAATCTCAATTCAAATAGACGCTTTCTAGCATAGATTGACATCCTCGATTAAAACCACCTCAATTGGCTAAAGACAGACTGACACTAAAATCACGAAGTAATTTGAATTAAGGCTACAGGTTTATACTTAAATTGGTTATAGGGTAATTACATTTTAAACGGTCCAGATTATTAAAAAAAATTCTCAAAATTTTCCCGGGATTTTTTTAACAGTAAAGTTGTGTATCAGAATATCACCCGGTTAGGTATATTGTTCGGTTAGGCTCTACGTTTAAACCTGCTATACAAGTCATACATTTATAAAAATCACATAAACTTCATTTTTTTGCGATTTTCGAGTTTTCTCACGTAGCTTATTAAAAGCGAATGCATGTCAATTTTAAGTTTTTTTGTGGACTGTTTCACACAAGAGAATTTTTTTTTCTCATCGGAAGCCATCTGGATTTTTTATTGTTACGTTCTTGATCCGTTTGCCCTTGAAGTGTTTTGTCTTAACCGCTAATGACGTTTCCAGAAATGCCAGCTTTAAAGCCATGTCGCCAAAAGTTTGATTACTAATTGTCATCAATGGTGATGTTAAGGGCACAAGTTTACGAGTTCTAGAAGTTAGAGTTAAAAAGCAAGTCATACGTTAAGTACTGAAACAAAATCGACACAGTTGTGCAGAAACAATGAAACTCACTTTGACGTAATAGATTCTGATACCCGAAAACAGTCTATATGCTCCCGCTGAACAATCAGCGTAGGGAAACGGTCACATTTAATTGCCTGAAACATAAGCTGATACAAAACTTGTGTTCGGGTTGTGTGGCTAGCAACAACTTAGACGCCTGAATCCTCCTAACAAAGATATGAAGCCTTCGAAGATGCTTTGGAAGGTTTGGATATCGAACTGTTCACTCTTTACAGCAATTCCTTAAGTCAACCCTTGTTTTTCAAAACATGTATCGTTAAAAATGTAAAACTGAACACCCAAATTTTCTAGTCTTTTTTTTAAAAAAAAAAAATTAAAAGTGAACTTAAAAAAGAAGAAGGATAAGCAATATGTTCCTTTTTATGTATTTATTCTAAAATTTTATAAGTGTCTCTTACAAAGCGCAAGAAAATCATGTACAACGATTATTTTAAAATTAGATAAAGTATTACATGTTGGAAGATAACTCATGATGGATGATACCTCGAATATAGTTTAGCCTTGCTTATTGACAGTGGAGACGTTGATGAAATCCGTAGCGTAAAGAGTTTAGAAACACATGTTTATCACCCATCAGTGTGATTAATTCAAAGGAAATAATAAGTAAAAGGGAAAAGTAAACATTTTTATGTAATCAGGATCCATAGGTTGGTGGACTAAGACGGGTAAACTGACGAAGTTGAAGATCTGATTCTCATTTGCATATTATCAGACACTAGTTCCGCACGTATCACCTGAACAGTCATTGTGCAAGTATGTATCCCTTTTTGTACCGGTGTCCCAGATAAGATGCTGCGCGTTAGAGTGGAACCCATTAAAGTTTCAAACCTCTAAAACTCTTGGTCACACATATATACACACGGTACATTACCAGCAACCCTCTTTTAAAAAGGGACGGTGAGAAAAATAGTAGGGTCTTCTCTGTACTTAGCACTTTTGTCCTGCACATAATCATACATACACACAGATTACTATTCATGTTTCAGGATTGCGGCGCCGCCATGCGGGATACCGCGCCTTTTTTTCACCCCTTTACGACCTTTATTCATTAGAATAGCGCATCAAAGTCTTATTTTAACCACCCCTCTGATACTACTTAGGTTTTGATGCATGGTCTTTGGACACCGCAATTCAATGACTGTGTTTTTTGTGTATCTTTACGTTGCTTAAGTTTGATAGACTTTTTATTTCTCTTTACTTCACTGGAAGCAACAAAGAAAAAAAAGTTTATCTGAAGTTCTCCTCTATAAGAAAGTTTCACGATCTCCTTCAATACAAATGACCGTAACGCGCTAACGTTGAGAAGCTTTTAAAAAGGGGTTCGAAAATGGACCTACTAAAAACACTTTCCCTACTCAACGGCCCTTGGTCAGCCGCATACAAGTGTAAATCAAGTATTGCATCCAAAAAGCGGGCATAGTCCGATTATTACCCATTACGATTACTTCCCCTCCTTTTTCGGACGGGCAGCCCGAGACCTTTATCACGGCAATAGACACTAAATTAGATCGTTTAAATGCAGCTCAGGATTTTCATGTCACACGACCACGGACACCTCTTTTTGTGTACAGATTTACACAAAAACACTTCTTTCACTGAAAGCGTTATGGGCGGTACTTATGAATAACTGCTAAATAAGTAGCATTTGCACTCATTCCTATTCCACGCGTAATACGCGCTCCGGATAAACAGATTTCCTTTCGAACAACACTCGTAGGGTTTGCGCCTATTGTTGATGTAGTCTTTGTTGTGGCTTTCGTTAAGGTTTTACGTTAGAAGATTAGTTACGTAACACTGACATTGATAATCAGCTGACTAAATACAAGTTAGCTTATTTATTTATTAAATTCAAAGGATTTAGATAAATTTCACCACGTTCTAGTTTTCCACATTCAGAGAATAGCCGAATTGGTTAGGAATTGCACTTGGCGTGATTTTACTAGTTTTGAAAAGGTAAGGCGAAACTGAAGAGCAAACGTATCACAATTCGCGTTATCTCTCACAGTTGACATGCTGCTCTTTAGCACGATTCTGGAGAAGGAGTTGTGAATTGCTTCAAAAGCGACTGAAACGAACTTTCAAACATGTGTCAAATACCATATATAATTTTTTGGGGGAGGTTCGATGATTACAATCTGGTTAGATGATTAGAAAAATTCGGATCTGATAGTATTTTTTCTCACAAATAAATTGTTACGGGTTTAAATATTGCGATTGGAGATTTTACTCAATGAAATTTGTGGTAAAATACCGAACATGTTTTCCAAAATCTCCTGAACATGACAATGTGTCATTCCCTTGTAGCACTGCCGTTAAAAACTTTACCTCAGCATGAGATATTATGCATTGATATTGCTGTTAAAATTCGTAAAATGAACTACCCTCACGAAAAAAGGCAAGGGTGCGGACAATTGGTTAAACTTCATGCTGCACTGACTACTGATGCAATATTCGCTCGTTCTTGCTTCTCCCACATATTTTGAAAAATAAGCAGAAATGCATTAAAATGCATTGTCATATTTCTTTTTTATGTTTCAATATATTTTTGAAAAAAATATACTTCCATGTGTCAGGCTTTAATCATATAGTCCTAACAATTCGCTATTATTATTACAATCATCATCAAAATCACTGGTCCTGCTGATTGATAAAAGCGTAGAAAGAAACGGTAACATTTTTCGTCACCAGGCAGTGCTGTTTTGATTTATCACCAAAGCAGCGGCTGAATAATGTCTTGTTTGTAAGAATTTACTGACTTGTTTTGCTAAAAGCTTTAAGGACACATACGATAAACTTTATTTAAGAGTGTATTAGTGTGGACTTGCGACGAAGTATTAAGCAGTTCATGAGTAATCAGCAGAGGTATTTTAACACGGGGTTTTCCCTTAGATACAGCGGAGATACGGCCGCTACACCGACGAACTTTTACATTCACCAGGATATGGACGAATGCAAGGTTGTTATCACAATTTACAAACTTTATTTTAATGTTCTTGTCCTTTACAGAAGAAACATCAAGTACCTTTGTCATGAAAACTATATCCATTCTGTTATCATTGGTTAAATCTACCACTTTCTAATAGCGCCGTGGTTGTTCTTCGCTAGTGCTCAGTGTAGACTACGTAGAGATAGTTTTCGGAGAACGCGGCATTTACGGAGGCCAGAATAACGCAATTACGGTTTGACACCAGACAAACAGGTTTCATTCCACTCAAATTGCGGCTAAGATGAGCGCCATCACCGAAAAGCCATCTTATGGACTTGGCTATGGCTTCGCAATGGCTCCCGAGGGAAACTATAAGGCGCAATCTCCCTAGAATCTCATACAGATCTGGCCCATTGAAGAAATGAGGCTACTAGACAAAGACCAGAGTTCCGCACGATTTTTTCTCTCCCAGTAAAATAAAAATAAAAAAAACGCGTTCCTTCCCTCAAATGGGGGTAATTAAATATGAAGTACCATTCGGGGTGTTAAGGCAAGTAAGGCAAGTGAGGGGCTCGTATGCAATAAATCTGCCATTGGGAAATTGGGGACTTTTAGAGAGCAAGAACTTCTTTTCCATATCCGAGTCAGTTTGGCGGGAAATATGGGATATTCGAGGTGTGAGTTGCAGCAGGTCTTAATGATGATCGTTTCTGCGCAGCCAAGAAGGTTCTGTTGTATGGGGGGCCGTAGATAATGGCAGGGTCTGCTCACTCGTTGATTTATTGCGCCACATATGCAGTAAATTACTCGCGAAGAGCCAAACGGGGGCTTATAACACCCCAAAATCGGCTCTTCCGCATGCTGTTGCCCTTTTTGCCACAAAATAGGCCCAAAAATGGTGCTTACTACACTCAAATAGGCAGGAATAATAAACTGAGTCCACATAAAAAAGGGAACAATAACAATACTCTTAACAGTATTGCTGAAAAGAGGGAGAGATCAAAGAAGGCAAAAAAACGGGAGCTAAAGCAGTTCAAACGGTTATGGTAAAATAATGAGCATTTTTGTAACCGCGACGGTGACAAATGGAGAGCCATTAAACTCCTTTTCAAATGTCTTCACGCGGCGACCAGGTGAGAAATCGCCGTAGCCACTGCTATGCACTATTTGGTATTCAAACGCTTGGTGACTTAATCGCGCGTAACAGGATCTCGGACCGGCTTGTCATTCCCGTTTATTGCGTAGGCTAATGCCATAAATAAAAACCTAGACAAAATTGCCATTGCTTCGCGAAATAATTATAAGTGCGAAGAAATTATTAGTCCAAAGCAGCTGCTGAATAGGTTTCAAAATTAAAATAAATGTCTCAATTCCGTGTAAGAGAGCTGTTGTTGGGGGAGGATCGAAAGCATGTCATTGTAGTTGCTGTCAGAATTAGCATGGCATAGTTGGCCCCCAACAAGTCGCTTTAAGCTCACACGCGGCTTACAACTTCTGGTCTTCGGTGACCCTATTGTTATACTTTGACAGTTTTCCCTTTTCTCCTTACGACTGCGACAACATCAGCTCACGAATGACCGGTATTTGTCGGGGATCTCTGGCTGGACACGAGTTGCAACACGTGCCAAAGACGCGTACACGTCCTTCAATCTTGCCAACGCTGAGGAAGAATACATTTCATTCGGACAAACAACGTCAACAAGCTCCTTCCGATACGGATCTTCAGTAAAGAGAAACAAAAGGCTGATCCAGTAACTAAGGTACTGTGCAGTCCTAAAGCAACTTACCCTGGTCTTGTTCGATTCTTTGCCTTTAGCGCCCCTTCCCCTCACTGACCTAGACCGGAAGCTGATTATCTATTCAATCTGATAATACAATCCATCCGAATTACTAAGAACCTGCTCACACAAAACGATCCCTAGGAGCTAAGCGTCCTAAAATGTTCTCAATCTAGTTCATTTCATGTAATTTCACGGATATTATTAAAAACCGTTAAGTAGTCGTTGGAATGGATTTAACGGAGTTCAACACGTACGATACGATACCTTAGCCAAGTAGAACAGAAACGTGCCCAAAAATTGCTCTACCTCACTATACTGTAACGGACCTCTCATCCGTTTTTTTTTTACATGCTCTTTTAAAATATTCCCCTTGCGAATCCCACTTTTCTTCCGTAATCCCGTTTCTAGCTATTGCATTATCGAATAAATATATGGTGAACTGTTGATTAGAAATTCCAAAGTCTATCCAAGATTCTATAATCTGCTAAATTCAGATTTCTTTTGGCAGAAATACTAGTTACGAAACTAAGTGAATACAAAGTATACTTTTAAAATGTAATTACGCACAATATTCATATATACTTGTCAAATTCTTACAAACTTGAAATTTAATTTCATGCTGTTTTCGAAATATCCGGCATCTGTGCTCAGTAGGCATTAAACGGTTCACTCCATACAGGTCGGATTAGAAAGTTCTTCATGCGATAGCTCAGTGTTTCATTTTCTTCAGTTAGGAGATGTTGGAGAGGTCATTCACCTTATTTTGACCAAATTAGAGCCTTTTCAAACGTGACGAATTACACGTTGCTGTCGATTAATACACACAAGTTAAGGCCGACCTTAATTTTTTAAGATTTACTTATACATTAAACCAAACTTGATTAAACAAACAATGACGTGCTCAGTAAATGTTGCTGAGTTCGTGCATATAAGTGACACCTCGCTATAAGGTACACCGGTTATAATGAACAATAAGCAATTGTATACAAGGTCCAGAGGTCCCCAAAGAAACGAAGGGTCTTTATCAATCTTCCTATAATGGAAAATTTTCCCGTCCACCGCCGACACGTTATAGAGTGACTTTACTGCACTACTTTGCGTCTTTTTAGCTACCATTTTACTATTAAACAGTTTTCCACAGCCGTGCATTCAAAATTAAATACTCTGAAATCAATGACTTTTGTTGTCCGTTTCAATCACACATGTTAAATAAAGAGACACTTCTCGTACACGTTTGATTTAATAGTTACGAGCATGACCCGCGTCCCAGAAGGTACTTGGCTTGACTTTTATAGCTGACCCTTTTGTGGGAACAAAGTGCAAGGGATGATGTTTCCAGCCCCTCACAATTGTAGCTCATGTCGCTGTGACAACTTTTGGCATAAACGTAGCCCACTTTCTAATGGGCTCATTAACACGAACACACCCGCACTTTTAGGCTTTCGATTCCATCTGTGCTCTTCTGTTGCTCAACGGAGCGTACCCCTAACTCGCGTCATCTTCCTTTTGGACTGCAAAACTTTTCATTCAATTAATGATCACGCTGTACAACCCCACTCTTGGCCCCGACGTCACAAGAGAGGGAGCAAGAGGAACGGGAACGGACATTACGTGGACAATGCAAAATAAATCAAAGCACGATGCTGCGTCCTTTGGCTCGAAGATCTGCTGTGCTTTTCAGCCAAGGAGGAAAGACTAAGAGCTTGGGCTTTTTCTTACATGGGAGATAAAATCAGAGTCTAAAAGCTAAAGTGGGGATGTACACCACAGACGAGGTCTGTAATGTTAATGTTAATGGGTTGGTCATTTGTGTGCGTTAGCTGCCCGCCACCCATCAAGGTATAGATGAGTTCTAGGCCAAACTGCTGATGCCGCGCGCTTCTAATTTTGTGCGTTCCTCTGTCGAGTCTTGGAAACGCTCCGTGTCTCCTATTATTGCTATCACTATAACTAGAGAGCTCTCGCTTGCTCTGCTCTGTAACTAGCACGTAATTTCCTGCCCATCAAGCGCAACACCCGCTGAATCGTTCCTTGGATTTCAAAGCGTTTTACTACATATATTCTGCAAACTGTACAAGCTTCTTTGTCTAACGGACAACAGCACTTAGCTACCATTAATGTTACTAGACATACAGCTTAAACAGCACACATACAGGGACCAACTTTTTTTTGCATTTTTTTTTTAATTGCTTCAGCTTTGTTCTATTGTTGACTTCTGGTTACCCATTGTAACGCATTCTTTGGCAACTATAACACTTAGGGCACAAAAAATTTTCGAATGGCACACTGGAGGGTAACAAGGAGAGGGGAACAAATGAAAACCCTCCACAGCAACCAGTTTTTGTTTTTCAGGGTGATGAAGAGCGGCAGCGGGGACATGGGACGGCTTGGGCACAGAGCAGTTTGGACAGAAACTGTAAAACAAGAAAAAAAAAAGATATCGAAAATCCTAGAAAGTATATCGACATATGTGTAAATTACATAGACCTAAACATTAAAACCTTAACCACCGGTTATTTAAAATTGCCATTGAAAGCGTAAAAGCTAAAACAACAATAACAAAAAAGTTAATTCAAATACATACAACATTCAATTCATATATAGCATGACTTGAAGAAAAAGTTGTTCAAATCAGAGAAGTAAGCAATGTTTTGACACAAATGGAGTATACAGTTCTACGACAATTACGTGTGTAAATTAAATATGTATAAGTGAATAAATTGTTTATGATTCAGTATAAGACCTTGCACAATTAAATTTAATTCATTCAGCAATGTAATAATCAAACAGCTCGTTGATTTCAATCTGTTTGGAGTTCATTGTAAAAGAGCATTACGAGCAAGTACTCTATCTTTACGATTCTAAATTAACAGATTTTGCAATGGTAAATGAATAATTGGTTTAAGTTCTTTCAAATAAAAAGGTCATATCCTGGTCAATAAAACAAGGTGATGTCTCCCTCCACAATTGCGAAATTTTTTAAGTACTTTCTTGGAAGTAAATAGTATAATGCGAAACAAGTCAAATTATAATAAGACTCGAAGTGTCTCCACCAATGATCTTAACCACCGCCATCGTTGAAATACATATCGCACTATAGACTTACCCATATTAAACATGTCACAAAAAAGAGTACACAAGTGAAGCTGAAGTCAATGTCCAAAAGCTAGTGGAGGAAAAAAAAGTTGCTAATCCATTGTAGTACTCGCTGTTTCCCTATTATCCCTATTATTTGGCTTTTTCCCTTTTCATGTTTGCAGCACCAATATGGGGTATTACTGAAGGGGTGGGAACTAGACGTCCACAATACCCCCTCCCCCCTTTTTCTTTTGAATGTATATATAATGAAAAGGGTCACTTTAAGTAAAGTTGCATCGAGCAAAGGATCCTTATTGTTGTCTTGGGGGAGGATGAAATAGAAGCCTGTACGCATAAAAGATGCTTTTTCTCTCGATGTGATGGATTATGATGTGACTTCCTTCGGTCTCTTAGAATTCGCTTCTTCTGCTTACGGAGGCAGCACAAATTTTCATCTAGGACAGACCTTTTAGCCAAATAAATCCCCCAAGATCAGCTTTTATTATTTCAATAATAGAAGAAAAGCTAGGAGTTTTGATTTGTCCTGTCTTCCTTCTGTTCCAGAGGCTCGTCAAAAAGGAGCTGACAAGTTAAATAACAATTCTGAGCTGATCATGCGTCTTTTCTTCTTCCTCAATGAAGTGACTAATTTGCATATAACCTCGTTGCCTGCTCGGCGACATGGACAAGCTTTGATTTACGCCCCCTAACCTTTTTATCAATAGATGAGAGTTCAGTTCCACTTAATTAAGCGCGTGATGGGAGTCTGTATAGACTGGCTTTATAGCGAGATGCGGACTCGAACAAAAATGATGAAACCCGGACTCAGAAGAAAAAACTCACTAACAACCCTGCGTGTCACGAAGCAACAATTGAGTGCTCACGGAAAAAAAAAATACACGAGCGAGGGGTGACGGGTGCGTAGGAGACAGAAATGAGTTGTGCTAATTTGGTACATGACAGAAAGGGTGCGACAAGGTTCATTAAGCGAGCTATTTGACAGCCTTTTTGGGATATTCTCTCTTCTTCAGGTTTTGTGTCCCGAAAAGAGATGCAATAATAGGAACTAGGTTATTAAGCCATAAAAGGGACTTCCACCGAGCCCGTCATTGCCCAAAGGGTTAACTGATGACGAACTAAAAGCGAAAAGCTCATCAAAAGGGATTTGCTCATCCAGAAATCCCCCTCCACCTGTCACTCATCATCGAAGCGTTCCTTGTAAATCCTTACAAAAGTGAATCACATTTTGAGGTTCAGAAAAATGTCACATTTTTGCACATTTTTTGCTTTTACACAAATAAAGAGCTTTGCCTCGCTCCTGGAAGTTCAAGTTTCGCTCAAGCGGATTAATTTAATGCAGTGAGACAGGGGCAAGCGATATGAATGCTACTCTTCTCTAGCCACTATGCTGTGCTCAACATCAGGGTTTACTGAGGTCTACTTTTGTTTATATACGCTAGATTGCTAAAATTGAGTTTCCACGAGTGATAAGCTGATAAGACAGGTTCAACATGGTACTTTCTTCCCAGACACGTGGACGGGACAGTATTTGCCGCCAAATGCAAGGAGACAGATTAGCTGTAATGAGTACGACCTCGGCACGTGACCAAGTTGACCGCTGTCCGGCCCATACGCACTAATACGAAAGATTTTCCCGGTTTCATTGTCATTTTGTAGGTCTCCTGCTCTTACACACTCGATCTTATTTCTCTTACGTATTAATACATATTACACCCTTCTGTTGCTATGCTTAGATATCTCCATTGATTAGTACATCCACTTAAGCCATGCGTTCATGGAGGACTAGTCCGGTACTTATAAAACCCTGTTGAAGAATTGCTTAAGGCTATTTTTCGTAGCAATTGATTTGGAAACTTTCTTAGGAAGCTTAACGGTTTAATAGATATGATTTGCATTCTGAAAATCTCTTATGGACAATTAAGTCAAAGCAAGCGCTTCCGAAGCTTGTTAACACGCTTGATCCTCACGTTGCTTTTCATTTTACACACCACGGAAATGTAGGCGCTTGTTCCTACACAGCGCCCAAACGCACGCAAGAGAACCTCCTCGAACTCTGACACGTTCAAATCGGAAAGGGGAGAGAGCGGAATATGCAAAGCAACTTGACTTGCACGCGTGCAGCTTAATGAGGCCGATTGCTCACAATGGAGCTCAAACAAAGTACACTTACTCTTAAATACTGTTCCTAATCCGTCTGAGTAGAACAGCATTTTTCTTCATTAGTATATTTTTTTATCGCGTTCCCTTTCTCTGGGTACGTTACTGATCGTGGCTGTAAGGCAATTTTATAGATTGTTTTATGTTTTCTGCTGTTGAACAAACGATATTGAATTTGCTTTGAATACCTTCCTGTCTAAAGCGAAAAAATTTCTACAATTATAATTGTCATGTTTCCAAATAATTTGAACCCAAGAGTGGTTACATGTTGACGAGATGACACAAAGCCAACTGAAACTTTGTGGAGCTGGAAATAAGCTAAAATAATCCAGCAGGCCTACCAAGTTACTACACTTGAAAGTAGATTTTATAAGTCGTAAATAAATGAACTTGGACAAACTTATTAAAGGGTGGATTCACAGAAAAAAAAAATAAAGAAACTGTGTTCGCGGAACATTTTTCAGTGCTACAATAGCTGCCACAATTGGGAGTTTCCTTAGTTTTTTCCTAAAAAACTAGCTTTAGAGGGAATTTAACGTCTGCGTAAAAGTTTATGGAGCTCATCTTTGCTGTCGTTTCCTACTCACAGCTAGACGGTACACATGGAAACGATCTCATTAGCGTTGTAATAATCTTTTCATAGTTTGTAAGCATCTTGACACAAGGGACACACGACTCATCACTGTCTTGAAAAGCCCTACCCATTGGCGAAAATGCACCTAACACACTCAAAATGGAACACAAGTTCCTCTTACGAATATTTCTTGTTTCACATCAGACGTGAATTTTACTGATTGTCGTGCAAGGAAGAAATATCTTGTTTAAAAAATTTGCGCACACATTTTAAGCCTAATTTAGTCACACAATCTGAAAAGGAGCTAAAACAAAATAAAAGAAATATTATTTAAAGACTCATTTTCGCATTCACCCTCTCAAGCTCGATGGCATACACTGCTAAATCGGCCTCACAGGCAGACAGTTGTTCTCTCCATTGACACATTGCGTTATAAAATGAGAAACGGCTCAAAGGCTTTATACTCAGCGAAGGTGATAGTAGCCAAAGATGCCGGAGTCGACACTTTTAGTGTCTACCGCACTTAGATATGCCAGTGAGAGCTCGTAATTAATAACATAATTAAACAGTGTGTTTTAGCTTTTCCCAGACCCCAGCTGACCAAATTTTCGTCCCATCCGCCAACATTGTCAAATTGTGTTACGGTTAAACTCTGCTACAGTCCATCACGGGGCTACAACAGAGAACTCTCTTACCTAAGAAACTTCAAAGAGCACTTGCTTGCAAACAGCTATTTCTGCTCTGAAGCTTTTTGTACCTAAAGTTCGTAATATTCTTATTTGTGTCTTGCACAATCGGCTACCTAGAAATGGCAGGGTCATTAAAGAGGATAAATGACCCAAACCAAACCATCCCATGTAGCATTCACAAATGCAGACAATTTCATATCGTTTGACGTACCCCTAAACTCTTTGGCTTCTATTCAAAGGATGATCAAATCCACCCATTGACCTCGCCAACCCTTGCCTGTACCTCTGCCTTTTTTATTATTTCACTCCCAGGTCCCTTCTCATCAAAAGATCAAAGGGGTAAAGCAATAATATGTGGTGGGATTTCTATAAAGGTCTCTGGGGGAACTATCCCCTTAGACCAGCAGCCACTTGTTGGCTTTTTCTTTTAACAACGTTTGCACGTCGAGAAGGAGACAACAAAAGGCTCACGAGGGGCTGCTTATAGGGTTGACACTTTACTCGCCAGCCAGAGAAACACTTATGGGAAACTCTCGAAAGAACGGAAGATGGGAGCTTGTATGCCACTATCCATTCAGTCCGTGATTTTTTTCTGCGGTGATTTTGTTCTATTACGTTCCGAAAGAAAGCTCGCCCCTTGTGTTTGGGACCGCCCCTTTGGCTCCGGCGAATTACGACAGGCAACCCTAAGCATTGTCCGATCCACGTAACCCCTCTATTGCCTGAAAAATAGGAGTCGAACGTGAAAGAAATCCATCATAAGGCTTAACTCTTTTCTCCTTGGACTCGATAAAAAAGCCACAAATGTCTTATGCAAATTAAACGGACGACCGTAGAGCCAAAACCTTTGGAGTCAATGAGATAATTCCCAAAGCAGATTGTGATGGACGACTTCTCCCGCGGTTAAAAAGTGCCCCCGTGCAGTAAGCAGATGCTCTCTGTGCTTTATCCATAATAAATTACGGTTTTCTAAGAGCGCTAACGTATGCAAGAATATGCAAACGAGTCGCCGACGACTACAGTATCCTCCTCATGTGACACAGGGAAAAGACAGGCGAAAGAGATCGGCGTCTAGAATGGAGGAAAACGTGAAAGTTCCTTATCACGGTTCCCAGATCCGCATGTTGTGCCTAATTAGCGCAGATGGTCACGGAAACATGAAATCAAAGGCTATGCAAATGGGTAGCTTCTCTTAGAGTTTGCTTAGTCATAACTCCTTTGACTGTGCTCCAGAAAGTGACATTTTGACAGCAGAAAAAGGGCTCTATAACACAGCTCAAGTTACTTGTTTTCTTATAGAAGAAAACGAGCTTTTCAGAGCAGATCAAGAAAAATTTGTGACAAAAAAGCGAAAGAGAAAAGAGAACAAAGTGCCCACTTATTTGTAACCCCTTTAGCAGAAAGGGTGTTATCCAAGTGGCCCGGGGGCAAATTAAAAAATAGCAATGTGAATAGCTTCGCAGCTTCTGCTCAAGCCCTCATCATCAACCCTACTCAAATAACCCTTGAAGTTCCAGAAAAATCTTGAAACTTTCTTTACCCTCTTACAACAAAAAGAAAGGTTGAAAAGCCATCTAATAAGTGGGGTTTTATTAAAAAATGTGTTCCAACAGTTCCAAGACCCTTTCCCCATGCGAACGGCTTTTGTTTGTATTCGTTACAAGTGTTTTAAAAATAGTGAAACAAAATTTCAACTTCAAAGAGACTGTGCATAAAGGGTAACAAAAATTTGAGTGAAGGAATGAACAGCAGAAAGCAAAAGTTAAATATACTAGAACTGACGATTTAACATGAAATTCGATAGCTTTCACGTTTCAGATTCACTCGCTCGGTGAAAGTGCCAATTTTTCAGGCGTTAGCTAAGTTTTCATTACTTTTTAAAGCGAAAGATATATGCAAAGTCATAGATGCATTTAGGGCTAGCATAGCATCTCTGGATGACCAAGTCATACTTATAAGCATCTCAAGAACTAGGCTACTGAGTGCCAGAAATACTGCAAACTTCAATCATTAAAAACTCACAGTCTGAATTCTGTGTTTTCTCTGTTTTAGTTCTTCGGCGAAAGCTCTTACACACAATCATGCAAATGAAAACAAATTTACTTATTTTTAAGGCAACTTTTTCAGTTTCACTTACATTCAATTTATTTTCAAATCTCAGACTTAAATTGTTCTTATATTTCTGTTTTAGGTTTTAGCTTGACGTAAATGAAAAGGATTTTTTTTTATTTACGCGGAGAACAGACCTAGAGATGCTTGATTTCAGCGATATTTTTTTAACTGGGTATAATTTCTACATTTAGTAATAAATGTTAATTTACTGATCTTCTCTTTTCTAACGGATTTACATATAAAGCGTACTCATATGTCGCTGTTCGAGCAAGATAAATAGTTTTTTTTTTAATGAGACCTAATGAAATTTCAAGGAACTGCGGGGGAATATTCATCTTGCGCCCGCATTTGCCTTAATTTATAATTTCTTATATTATAAGTATTCCTATTGTTTAGAAATCATCCTTTCAGATTGATTTGAAAGGATTTTGTTGCGATAATTAAATGGAGGAATTTTGTCTTAGCATATTGTGAAAAATGGGTACTCAAAAAGGCGAATAATTTACCAATTTCTGGCAGAAAATAAACGTTCTGTCTCACACTATTTTCCGGATAGGTTTTTTTTACCAAGAAATTATGAAATTTGCTCGTAAAAGGGTGATAGTTTTTTTATGATAGTAGTTTTATTCGCTTTTATGAAAGAAATTTTACCATTTATCTGTCAAAAATCGATCTCCGAAAATCGTAAGTGCCAGAACGGTTGTTTTGTACCAGATATAGATAAGTGTTTTTTATAGTTTAGAAAATAATAGAAACTAATTAAATCTTCTTGCATTTCCCTTTAAATTTTCAAAGATAGGTTGGACTAGTACCGTACCTACCATCTGATCATGGATGAACCCTCTTCTGGAGTGGATTCGACACTAAAACGCAAGCACAGGTGGGTGTCGGGATCCTCGCAGCCCCTCATCTGACTGGAATATTCGTGGAGTGGAATTCATCTATATGAGGGTGGCGGCTATTCGAATTAAGACGGAAAGTTTCGAAAACCTAACGATCGTTCAGGTGTGCGGACCCAACATTTGAAGGTGATTGCGACCAGTTTTCGGTCAACATTGACCAAACCCTCCTACACTGTCATGGAATGATCGAATAATCCTAACGGGCGATTCCAATACGCATGTAAGGGACTAGGAACAAACCTGGGGAGGAGTGATCGGAAAATTCGGCGAGACCACGCAAAATGGAAGCGGAAAGAAGTTGCTCGATTTCTGCGCGGGCAACGCATTGAACATCACGAACTCCTGCTTCCAGCACAAAATTGTCCACAGGTTTACCAGGCACAAGAATTTTATTAGTTAGACTGGTGCTTCGTGTCAGCAGCGATCCCTGCTAAATTACATCATTGTCTCAGAGGATCTCAAAGGCCATGTTATGGACATTAGAGTGTATCATGGGGTAGAGCTGAGTACAGATCATTACAAAGTGGTCAGCAGACACCGCATGACGGTAAACCTACACAGAGCGCGGAAAACTTTGCAATTTGGAAAACGAATAAAGTGGGAAACGCTGAGTGAGAAGGAGACCTGTGAGGAGTCTATGAGGGTAATCGGCTAAAATTACTTTAAGCTTCCTCTGCCAACCGGCGACGTAGAAATCGAGTGAACCCTATTCCGAGCTGGAATCATTGAGGCTGCGGTAAGGGTTTGCGGGAAGAAAACCATCGATAATAAGAATGGCAATGCGAAATGGGCCCCTTGGCGGACATGGGAAGTTCGTGAAGCTGTAACCCCCAAAAAGAAAGCCTATAGGGTATACTTATCCTGTCGGTCAGTAGCAACAAAAACGAGCTACGACGTCGCGAAACTAAATGCTAGACGCATGGAAGAAATTTAGCGACAAGGCGGAGACCGAATACCGCACAGCAATCAAAGTTTTCTGTCAAACTATCCCAATACTTCCGCGAGGACGGCAACAGGCCCTTCGGGTCACAGAAGACCGTAACGGAGAGCCGCTGGCGGATAAGGCGAATATACTTGGGAAGTGGAAGGAATACTTTGAGGAGCTCTTGAACCCAGTCGATGGATGTACCGATAGCGCTGACCCCGAACCCATTGACAAAGAATCTGACCCCACATTCGGTGAAGTCCGTGCAAGCCGTTCCGAGGTTGAAGAACGGGAAATCTTCGAGTGTAGACGAGATCGAAGTCGAAGCTTTTAACGCTATTGGAGCAAATGGAGCCGCGTGACTGCATCGAGTATGCTGAAGGGATTGACTGGCTGAAGGGATTGACTGGCTGAAGGGATTGTAGTCCGTCTTTTCAAGAAAGAGGTCTCCAGGGATTGCACGAACTATCGTGGAATCAAACTTCTAGTATACCAGGAAATATTTATGCCAAAGTGTTGGAGTAGAGAGCGAGAGCTATTGCAGAGGTTACACTACAGGAAGACCAGTGTGGATATTGCCAGGGACGTAGTACCACCAACCATCTGTTTACCCTCAAGCAAATCCTCGAAAAAAACTGACAGTATGACCAAAAAGTCTGTATTTTTTGGACTTGGAAAAGGCATACGACCGGGTTCCTCGAAGTAAGTTGTGGGAAACACTGCAAGAGTACGGGATCAGGGGACAAATCCTTAAGTTTTCAATCCTTGTATGACTACTGCAAAAGCTGCGCCCGTATGTCTCGTAAAACGTCGGAAAACTTTCCGGTACAATTTGTACTGAGACAGGGATGTGTCCTCTCGCCTTCCTATTCCTTGTGTATATGGTCAGAATTAGCAGGTGCAGCCTTGGTCAGAAGAGGATTGATATGGGTGACGTCAAGATAGGGAGTCTCGTCTTTGCCGATGACGCCGGCCTGTTGGCTCGCTTTGAGGTACAGTTGCAGAGCGTGCTGGATCGCTTCTACGACGAGTCCACTGCTGCGGTCATGAAAGTGAGTGTACCCAAAACACAGGTTATGGTCCTCTCGAGAGATCCTATACAGTGTAACCTGCGTGTTGGCGAAGAATCACTAGAGCAGGTGAAGAAATTCAAGTATTTGGGAGTATGGTTCACGAGTTACATTACAGCGACATTATGGAATCTTTTCGTATAGAGCCGCTTCTGCTGAAAATCGAGAGGTCTCCGTTACACTAGTAGGGCGTGTACAGCGCATGTCTGCTGAAAGATTGCCGAGGAAGGTATTTCAAGCCAAGTTCACCCACAAATGACCCCTAGGCCGGCTTCGTACAAGGCTGCAAGACTATTCTGACAACCTTTGTTACGAGATGCTCGGCATTCCACCCTCGGAGCTAATGTCCTTGACACAAGATAGGACTCATTGGAGGACACTCGTAAGCTTGCTCGAAAGTAATTGGAATTGTGGTTTCGCAAATGTATGTATGTGGTACCGTAGCCAGGATTTTGGTCCGGGAGGAAGGGGTGGGGAGTTTGTCTATATGCAGCTTTATTGGACACTAGTTTTTCGCTTTTCACCATCACAACTAGAAAATTTTGGTCAGGAGAAGGGTTAACCCCATAATCCCCTGGCCAAGTGCCTGGATTGGACAGTAGTATAAATGGTATTTAGGTGAATTTTTTTAAAGTTTTAACCGTAGTTTAGCACGTCATCGCTTGTTAATACAATATCCCTGACGTTTGCCTAAGTCTCTTGTCGACCGTCAAGATGCGTTGTTGATAGGTCAAACCGAACTACGCGTATTTGATCAGTCCTTATAACTGCACTGCAATCAATCCAAACGCATGAATAATGAGCAACTTTTGACCGAGAAGGGGGTTACAGTTCCAAATGGAAATAAAGGCCAATTTTCCCTTAAGGTTCACGAAGCCTTAAATAAAGTAAAAATCCTCCTATTGTTCCTCTGCGCCTATCTCATGGAAATTTCAGTCTGCTGGACAGACACTCCTAAGAGGATAAACCCACGAGTTATGGTCGCAAAAAAGAAACAGCAGACCTTAGTTTACGCTTTAGTGGCACAAAAACTGGCCAACGTTTTTGATATGTAAATGAAAGGGTCGCCGTAGAACTGAGTTCTATGCTTTTGTTTTAACCCATCGGAGGGATTGATATGGGGATATACATAAGAGCGGCCATAAAGTAGAATATGGTCTCTGTCATGTCACGTCCCACCATATCGCCCCTTCGCTTAACATTTTAAATAGCCTCGGCAACAAGAACACCTTTGAATGGAACAAAATTGCCAGAGAACCTAACAAGAACAAAGGCTTTTTAACACGGAGCACCTGAAAGCTTAAAGAACTCGCACATTTTTGCCAAACTTGCAACAAAAGAGCTTGAACACGTGGGAATTGCCACTTCGTACTCTTCCCTTGTATCACTGTGGTCAGTAAAACTTTTAAAAGAGTTCCGAGTTTTATTGACGACAATGTTTCGGGAACCCGTACTAACACACTGCAAGCAAAATCTGATAACCCCGATATGAGACTTCGTCAAAAGAATCCTTGCAAAACTAGCTACATTAGAGCAATGCATGGGAAACATAAGAACGCAGTCGTTCAGGACAGTAAGCAAATATCGTAGTACAAAACGGAAAATGGAGGCTGTACTTAACATTTCACGAACTACATGTTTACGTATGCATTCTGTTTCGACCACCGCTCATTGTTTCAAGTTCTTCATGGAATTCGCCATGATAGTTTCTACAGTCTTAGAATCACTTTTTAATGGCCCTGCTACACATAATTTCCATGATCTTTCCGATAAGAGGTGGAGATATTGCTTCCTCCGTAAAGGGTGAATCCGTTACAGTGACTTAACAGCAGAATGCGAACGAAGTTGAAAATAAATGCCGGACAGACGCACATCTCAGAACGTATTCAATCTAAAAACTCTAGACACGACCCACGATATTTCAAAAAGTAGTGACCGACTCCATTATTTTTTGAAAAATTCCCCATTTGGAAAATAATAAATAGATTTATTGCACATGTTTGCCCGATATTCGTTTCGCCGTATAATAAAAAAGTAATAAAAAATCAACTTTGCTTACGAATTTAATACAAGATTTTCTGAGAAAAAAATTAGTTTAGTACTATAAGTAACCTTAAAGAAACATTACTGTCAAAGCGGTCTTTTATTTTTCTATTTTTTCTTACATTATTGATATCAATTTCCCATGAGCAGTTTGTGGATACTGAGGATTTACTAGTTCGCGGGTAATTCGTCGTATAGCAGAAGACTTACTAGTTTAAGACAATTGGAAAAAGTCGTAGGAAAAGTAAAAGAAATAAAACAAGAAAACAATAAAGACTGACAATAGTAAGAAACCGGATATTCAGAATTTTGTATCGCAAAACACGATTCTTTTGTAAGATTGCTTATAGGATAGAGAGAGCCATTAAACGAAGAAAGTCGGTACGTTTATGTTCTTTCTTACACGCAGTCAACAAAAACAACTCTAGACGAGTTTTTGAGCTTTACCTTGTTCGCTTTTTTTCATCGCAGAAACTACAACTTTCAATAACACTTTTTATCTGAGAAGCAATTTATCTCAGCAGCTTTGGTTGAAATTGGCACGGTCACCAATGACACTTTTTCCTTCGACGTCCATTCCATTATGAACTGATGCAGAAACTACTGCGTTGCAAGAAAACTGATATTTAAAATTGAAAAAAAAGAAGAATCGCCTGGAGATCATTAACACTGAACAGCTAAACTTTTTGAAACTTCGTACACCCCATTAGTAATAAACGCCTGGTGGTAAAACAGTCGCAGTCGTTAGAAAGCCAGATGTATTCATCAGATACATCACATTGCTACTCTTGAAGTCTAGTGTAGCAAAAAGACCGGAATTAGGAGAATAAATGAAAGGTTACGGTATAATCAACACCATTAGGTAGACAAAAGACAAACGGGCTCAATGCTCTGCGCAGAAAAACAACACCTACACGAGATAGAAAATTTGCCACAAAAACTACTTATTTGTTGACAAGGTTAAGTAGAAAGCTTATTTTTTCGAGCATCAAACGTTTCACCGAACGAAGCGAGACACAACTGTCCAACATAATTAACGTTGTGCTAAAGGGCATCAAAAATAGCTTCGGTTTTAGGGCACCAAAATAACCACACATTATTGCGTAGAGTCAAAGAGCTAACTACGAGATCACTTGCACTTATCACTATTTCTATAACGAGTCTTTTTAGCGATTTTGGATGTGAACTACAAGGAGCCTACATCTTAAACTGTATAACTTGAAGAGTACGAAAGCAAATAATTCATTGACAAAGAAAGAGAAAGCGGAAGGTGCAAATCCCTCAATTACCACACAACGCAACCCAACCCCACCGTTGTTATTTTTTCATGCAGCTAACGAAGCATTACAGGGGTCTTATGTAGGAATATCTGTCGGTTGCGTGACTGGGTGAGCCTAGTGTCCACCCTCATAACGCCAAACGGTTCAGTATTATTGTTACAGTGACCATACATCAGAACACCTGCAAAGTTCCTTCCACATCACCCCTCCACATCCCTTCGTCCTATGGTACACTAGCGTCGTGTTGAGACCCCAACTCAACCATTTGCTACACATATTTACCCTCAGTA
Organism: Triops longicaudatus; assembly: GCA_022885665.1. NCBI lineage: Eukaryota > Metazoa > Arthropoda > Branchiopoda > Notostraca > Triopsidae > Triops > Triops longicaudatus. The sequence goes on from JAGQDJ010000067.1 coordinate 160,288, forward strand.
AACCCTGTTAGGTAATACTTTCATTCCAATCTCGACCCACTTCCCTCGAGGTTCGTGATCAATTGAATCAAGTCCAGCGTTAAACCAAGCTTACACATGCCCTTTAACTTAGGTAAGTCATAAAATACTTTGACAAATCAATCTGAAAGATGAAATAAATAATTTAAAATCAGCACCTGAAAATCAAGAATTACGTCTTTGAAATGTAATAGGCATATTGAGAGATTCATGAAAAAAAGTCCTTAACTATGCTCTTTTGCCTTTCGTACATGATCAAAACGATAGTCGTTACGGTTATAATTATTTTTATTTTGTTACATCAGTCATCAACACAAGTTCTATGTTTTAAAGTTTCTCCTCTTACACGATTGATGCCGCTCCGTTTTCCATCTCCGTTTATGCGGTACTCGCTAGCCTCTACTATTCAGTATGCTGAACATCAGGATTATCGCCAAACAATTTCGAGACCAAGACTCATTGGCTTGAGACTGAGGAATGCATTTTGCAAGCCGCTTGATGGTCAAAATTGGACTCAAATTGCTGAGAAGGACGCACTCGTGTTATGGAACGACTACTGTGTTGCTACACGGCACTGTTCTGCAACAACCTGGACATGAAATCCCCATTCCATTCAGAGATATTAAATTGTTACAATCAGAATATTTTGTACTAGAAAAGTCTTAAACAGCTAACTTAACATTCCGGCGGCGCTACAGACCTGATTTGGAGAGGTAAACTATCGACATTTCTGTTTCCGCTGCAACCAAAGTAGAGGTAGCGTTCGGATATAAGACAGCCGAAAGAGGATAGTGACTGCATCGGAAAATTCGTAGTTATTGTTCTAACCAAAACTGCATTTTAAGAAACTTCAAATTACCCTATTTTGGCCAGAAATTATCGGGGTGTTTCAACTATTTTTCCTGTCGCACATGGACTATGGCGTTACACCACAAAGCATTTTTTTTTCATGGGTACGGCGAATAAAAGGAGGCTTTGCCGAGGGGGGAATAAAACATGGAATATAAATATACTTTTCGGCGAACAAGGTCGATGGTGTGGAAAGCCAATATTACACGACATTCAGATTGGCTACATAAATACGGAAATACACATAAGCGCCTTGTTTAATGGGACTGAAGAATTTTTTCGCTGCTAAGGTTTCCAGGCTAATGTGTAAAGCCACGCTTCTTGACACACGCTGAAGGATCATTATCTGCACCTGCTTTGCAACTTTTTGTGGTAATATCTCTATACAACATTTCGCTTAACGAACTGTATGGGCAACTAATCTATATTTGCTAAGTCATAGGCATACATAGATACACGGCTCCATTGATGATTGAAATTATGCTTGTAAACTCTCACAAATATAGTGTTCGTCTGTCAACAAATGTCTATGGACATGTTTCCATACAGGAAATTACAGGTTAATTCAACGTTACTTTTGAGAGAACCCAAAACCAAGTCGATTAAAATACGAAAGATTCTAGCCTAAATGATTGCATACTCTTAATCTTCTTTTTCCCTCTTTCTTTCGCGACGAAGGCTCCCTTTTTGTATCTATTAGTTATTGACTGGGACACGGTTAAGTTTTCGAATATGTGAAAAATAGAATAAAAGATCCACTTGGACAAACACTATTTACAACTGATCCTTCCTCCCCACCCCCTTCCACCTCCCTCCCCCGCGGAGAACTTGAGCGAGATAATTTTACAGCATTTTGTCCCATTCAGAATCGTAAATCGCAAAAAAAATCTAGACCAACTAAAAACTAGGGAACTATTTTTTCGCATATCCCACACAGACTTACCGACACTAGAACGCATTCCACTTGTGTCGAAAAATTTTCGGACAATATTTTAAAGGCATTCGCAATTACAGCATGAATTTTTAAGGGTATTTACAGAAGCGTAGGAAAACTGATGACGGCACTGATAGTTATTGGAATAAAAGTACTTTTATTTGCCATCTAGCGGCAAACATTAGTATCCGTCTTTTGTCACTTCAAGTCAACCGTGTGCCTTACTTCCTTGTCCTTGTCCGACTTAGCGAGAGTGTAAGATTTCGCTCAGTTTTATTTTGGAGTTTGTGCGTTGGACATATTTAATCGTGTAAAAATGGGTAACCGTTCATCTTTGATGTTACGTGAGGAGGAAATCAAAGAGATCCAGGATGAAACTGGCTGTAAGTTAAGTGTTATTATTTTTTTTTATTTACTTAAAATCTAGTAACCCTTTGATTTTAAGTTTCCGTGTACCTGCTTTGCTGTTCTTGTCACAAGCCTCAAATGTATGGCTAATCACGTCTTGTCCCCTTTTCTAGTTACACCCAGCCAAATTGAGCGCCTTTACAGCCGTTTTACCAGTCTGGATAAAGGAGATAATGGCACGCTCTCTAGAGATGATTTCCAAAGGATACCCGAGTTGGCCATAAATCCTCTTGGCGAACGAATTATCAATTCCTTTTTCGCCGAAAGCACGGGATCCGATGAGCAGGTCAATTTCAGGCAGTTCATGCGTGTCCTTGCCCATTTCCGTCCAATTAAGAAGAACCGTGAAAACAAGATGAACTCGCGAGAAGCTAAGCTTCATTGTAAGTTTTCAGTATTATATTAACCAATTTAATTATGTTTTATCATACCTAGTTGCCTTTAAAATGTATGACACCGACGGTGACGACGTTATCTCTCGCGAAGAGTTGCTTTCGGTTCTACAAACAATGGTGGGCGATAACATTAGGTAATTTGTTTTTCCAACCCGTAATATATTCTGTCACATTGACGGTTTCATGAAGTAACATATGTTATGTTTCTTGTGTGATATCCAGTGAAGAGCAACTAGCAAGTATCGCTGAACGAACAATTCTGGAAGCTGATAAAGACGGTGACCAAAAGATTTCCTTTCAAGAATTCTGCGAAGTTCTCGAACGTACCGACGTCGAACAGAAGATGTCTATCCGTTTCCTGAACTAATTTCTACAATTGTTATGTGCTAGTTTATACTTAAAAATCACTACCTTTCTGTTTATAAGCGCGCCATTCCAAGTTTACTTAAAAAATGTTTTAAAAAAATCAATAAACAACTGGTTCTAGTTCAGTTTGTATATAGGCAAAAGAATTGTATACACCTATAAGAAACAAGCTTATACAACAATGTAGAAATAAAACCCTTATTCATATTCCCACAAACAATCCATGTTTACGAATTCAGATATTTCTTTCTTAACGAAAATTTAAGCTGTCGAGGACACCGCCAACTTCTTCAAATGATCCATAAATACTTGCAAGCTTACGTCGTCCGTTAACACAGGAGCTCCACCACTTCCATCCTAAGAAAAATTGCGAGAGTATTAGCTATTCTCTTAGAAAAAGTTTGGGTTCCCATTTTTCTCTTTGGGGGAGGGGGACTGCCAACACCAGGAGACCTTCACCTAGTAGCAAAACAAACCAAACACCCAAACCAACCAACCAAAAGAAAAATCCCCTAAAAAATATAATTGATAACCAACCGAGTATGGAACAGGCATCGCCTATAACGGCCAAAATGGGGACACAAGGGAAAACAAAAGACAACATATTAATACACGAGCGTTAAATTTTTGGATTTAAATAATATAATCAATTGGGCTAACTAAATAAAATAATAATAAAATTAGAACCGATCGCACTTACCCCGCCATAAGCGTACATATTGTTGTGCGTTTGAGACGGGTTGACTTTGGACAGCAAGAACCGAGCCTGCAACAGAAAGAAAGAGTTACGCACGCATGATAAGTATTCCTGAAAAACTTTATTGGTTCAATTTAGGAGGACCGCTCAGGTCTTACCTGTGATCCGCCTTGTTCTGTATCAATGTAACGGGGCATTGGGAACCGGGTTTGCAGAATTTCTTGGGCGTCATCCACAGGAGCTTGCAATAATTGTTTGAAATTTTCATAGCCGGGCATATTTTGGTAGCCAGCAGCTCGCCATTGAGCAATAGTCTACAGAAAACGTTCATCATAACACTACGGTAACAGAGGTTTTTACCTCGCCGTGGAAGATGAGAATTTGGAAAAACGTGTCCATGAGCAAAATCCTATCAGGCTGAATACTGCTCGTGTCCAAGAGGACAGGCTCTGGAGGACCGTTAAAGCTGTAGCTGTACAAAATCGGCTGGATCATCACCAAACACTGTGTCAAATCCTCTCGGTTCAACATATGACTAAAGGGACAATACAGAACATGAGTAACTTGTAGATGCGATTTCAGGAAAGTATTTACCGGTAAAACGAAGTTTCATCAGGACTGTTATTGAAAACTTGCAAAAATTGTGACCGCCTTAAATGGAACATAAACTGAGGATAAAGGCTAAAGTTTTCAGACAAGCGGAAGCTGGTTACATCATCCTTGGAATATTCACCGAATTTCTGGCACTGAAATGCAAAAACATATACGTTATTATTGTCATACTTTCAAGCTTAAAGTATACTTACCAAGCGGATGAGCATTCTATCAACCCAACGCAGGACATCGGGACCTTCATCAGTTTCGGCTCTGAAAGTTGCCAAGCGAGCCATAAGGACTGCCGCAGCTTCTTGATCAAAACCAGCGGAAATATGATGCAAATTTGCCGTTGCATCCGCCCAGCTGTAAAGAGAATCATTTCTTTATCTGTCGAACAGCACCGCTACGATAGTTACTTTCTTGCCACTGTAGTGACTCGCACGCGCTTTTGACCACTCGAGTGTTGGTATTGCGTGATGAATTGTATGCAGCCACGCCCACCCTGCGGAATAGGGGCACCATGCTGGTTGATAACTTCAAAGAAGATGGCGGGAGTCGTGTTCGGTCCCAAGGTACAGAATTTCCATTGACATGTACCACCGACACCCATTTCCGTTTCTGAAACCGACGGTCCTTTCACATTCATTGAGACGCAGGGACCAATGGCTCCACTAACTACAAAAATAATATGCATTAAACCCATGCACGATACACTACCCACGCGAGAATACACCAACCCGACATTATTGGAAATAAATAAAGTAAACAAACAAAAATCGTAAAATCATATTAAAAATTAAAGTTAATCACTAAAACGGGTTAATAATTACAAGAATAAAATTAACACTAAATTTAACACTCGACACATAACAAATAAAAATGAAACAAAACTAAATAAACAAACGAATTGTAAAAAAAATATATATATATATAAAAAGAAAATAGGACATAAACGATAACCATACATGGCTTGCTACCATAATTAGCTAGCGAAAATTATGTTACTTTTCAATTCGCGTGAGGTCTTCACTTCAAGGATGGCATTAAAAGCCATTTTGAACTCGCTGCGCTGGTCTCGCGCAAAGATGCGTTGGAACGTTTGCTTGAACAGTGAAGAGTTAAAGGAATCGCCCATAACCATATGTCCTCCTGTATGATTAGGACAGGTCTTCATTTCCAGCAAACCAGTTTGATCCAAGGCACATGAGTAGATATCGATGGCATGGCCGTTGGCCGATGCCCGGGCGGCTAAGCCTTCGTAATGCTTCGATGCTTTCTTTAAGTATTTCGCGGCATCTTTCTCAATATCGTGATGCGAGCGAATGGGCAGCTTCAGGTCGTCATTCACAACCATGCCGGGACCCTGGGAGCAAGCACCGCCAACAAAGAGCATGATACGCCCTCCGGCATTGGGGAAGGTGCACTATATACCAAAACGTAATGACAACATTGCTTAGGTAAAAAATACAAACGCGCACCTCTAGAAGACCAACAGCAATGGAAAGCGCCACACCAGTGGACCGCAAGGGGCGTTTGCCTTGAGGAACAGGCCATGGATCGCGTTGAAGTTCGCCCAACAAGTCAGTTAAACTCATGTCGCACTTGTGAACAGGTTGCAAGAAGCGACCACCAGGAGAAACAGGCTGACCACGACCAGCCATAACGCTAGCAGGGGAAGTAGAGGAAGGACCACCCGGGGCACCAGGAGGTACGTTGCCAGGGGCACCGGGAGTTCCTGCGACTCCTCCAGCTGCTGGAGTCCCTACGCCACCTTTGCCGATGCCTAACATATCCTGGACTTGCTTGGTGGTAAAATCTTTGGTTCCACGGAAAACGTAAGATTTTGCACAGCCTTCGCAGCCCAGTTCGTGAACCTGGACCATTTTGCCAAACGTGATAAGGCCGATCAACGCGTTTGGAGGTAGCAGTGACAACGACATTTGCAAGGACTCTTTCAAGGCAGCTAGTTCCTCATCATCCACGCAAGTATCCACTACTAGTAAGAAGATTGGTGGCATGGACTGAGCACGCTATAGAAACACATGACATGTTAAAAACAAAAAATACCATTTTACACACAACAATACGTACAGTAATGGTATATTCGATGGTAGAGAATTGCGGAATGATCTCAGCCGGCTGGTGTTGTTCAGAGATGGCTGCATATTGCGGAGGGAACGGATTGCGTTGGAAACAAAAGTTGCACACCCAGAGTTTTGCGCGGTAGTCAACTTGACACAGCGGGTTCAAGATCGCTCGGCAAGTGCCCCTTGTACACAATACGGGATCATACTGGATCGGGGGTAAATCTACATAATAAAGTAACTGAAGTCAACTGTGTTGGAATGTAATTATGATAGTTACCAGGCCTTTCTTTCAAAGGGGTGAAGAGACAACCGACCGGAACAACTAGCCGGGTAGCTTCAAGTCGGCTTGACGGCCAAACATTCCACGAAAAACGTACCCCATCCCTGTCTTCGTTTTGCTGGATGAATTCTTGATACGTGGCCATTGTAATACACTGAAGAGCATGAATTCTGCAAAGTAAAATCTTATATTAACACATTACGCTGAAATCCGTTATTTTGCAGATAGTAAGAGACAAGTTTCAGCGTTGATTAAAAAAGTTACGAAAGGTAACACATACTAACATATATATATATTTAAGCGAAGACACGGCGATCTCTGCTGTATATAAAAGATTGATCAGATCGTTTAACGAGGCTTTTCTACAATCAGTACAATTAATTTACGAAATCACCTACCAGATATCCTGCCAACACACAAGAATCCTCTAACCAGCTGAAAACTATCGATATGCTTGAAGATGCGATACCTGCCACATCACCAGCAAGTGACGTCATCACTGAAAAGCGGGAATATAGAACGGAGGTCTCGAGAACGATCAGGGAAAGTAATTCTCTCATATACGTACACGATTTACTCGTCAACCACTTTACGTAAAAATATTTTTTAAATACATAATTTTAAATTGCATAGCTTTTTTTCTTAAATAAAGAATCTAACATTAAAAGCCAAACCGTGTGTTTAATTCAAGAAGGCAACTAATTATGTTCACGCCTAATTAACAGAACATAGAATGTTTCAGTGAAAAATAATACTTTACAGTATAAAATCACACCAAAATCACTTAAAAGTCATGAAATGTCGCGAATCCAAAAAATTCGTCTTTAAACGATAAACGAATAAGTATACTAAAAAGCAAAGAAAAAATAAAAAATAAATGAAATGTTAAAAATTTTATGCTCGATATACACTCATATTTTTTAGACTTTCAGAGCATTTTAACCTCTATTTTCTAAAATTTTCTGTGTTATCCTTTTTTTCGTTATCCTGTGTTGGGTGCATTCCTGCCAAGTAAGAGTGGAAGTTTACTGTGCGTGTATCGAATTTAATATTCTGTATGTATCATAACTTTTTTGCAGTAGTTTATTATTTTTGCTAGCATGTTAAAATAGTGCTGAACCGATAAAACTTGCTAAAATTTGACATAGTTTATGTTGTCTACAATTGTACCAAGTTGGAAAAATATACGGATATAAAAAAAACACCGATGGAGGATTTCAAGTACGGGCCTGTTGCTCGTTCGCGTGTCACATTCAAGAATTTTTAACTGCTCTTTCATTAACGCACTTTATTAAGTGCAGTTACCTTTCTTTTTCATCTAAGTTCTGCAATTGAGGTAACTTTCGTAAAAGTTACTTCACCAATAAATAATGCCAGTATTATGGTGAAAATCATGTTAATGTTTCAACGTACGGAGACTTAACGTGCCAACGAGGCTTACATAAAGTAATAATCTATGCAAGGAAATGACCCTTATGAATAAACGTCGTACTGATAAAGTGGCCCCGCGTGACCGGAATAGGAACACGAATAAGTGAAAGTGGAAAGAGTTTCCAAACAATATCCTTTAAGTTAGCCTCGGAAGTTCCGCTGAGTTTGGGTCAGGCTAAGGTTGCTCGGCTTTTCCTCGTAAGAAATACCGAATTACGTACTCCGCTCCCAAAATTGCGTGACCTTTCTTTACTACTTTCCTCGTTTTTGTCAATTATGCGCAATTCTCGAAGAGTATAAAGCCCAAGTTACCTGTACACTCCTCGTATTCATTCATTCACATTTCAACAGTTCTCACGATTAGACCATGGAAATCTTACCAGTAAGCCGAGACATATTCTCTCAGTTACGTTCGATTTTAACGTGATTGAATTTAGGTATATCTCGTGGCTATCCTTCTCGTCAGAATGGCAGCCGCAGGGTTGAATCATTTACCAGCTGAACAGGATGTTGCACAAGTAGATATAACGAGTTCTCCTTTACGTTTTGAGAGCAACTGGTTTCAATTGATTCTTAGGCTGGAAGTGAGCATGGATTCCGCTATGCAGTAAATGACTATAACGGAAACGAGCATTCTCACCAGCAACAAAAACTTGGAGACACCACAACTGGAGAATATAAGGTTTTGTTGCCTGACGGAAGACTGCAAACAGTCACCTACATCGCTGATGCAGGAGGTAAATAGTCTTAACATATTTCCTCGTGGTTGCGATACATTATTTCGGCCTAATGTTTCAGGTTACCGAGCTAAAGTGTCTTACACACCCGCAAGTCCCGGAGAAGCTACGACTGCCGGTGCAGGTGTACCAGGCACCGGAATTGCACCAATTGATGTGCCACCACCAAATGTTGTACCAGCCCGCGGAGCATTTCCAGTCTACCCAACCGTACCGGTCAATCCCAATCTTTCTTATAACAACGTACATGTGGATAGAAATGTACCAACTGCGTTCGGTCCATCGTCAGGCTCCATCTACCCTGGACATCCCTTGTACCGGCCTGAGTTGGCGTACCAAGGAGTTACCAACTATGGACCACAACTGTCTTATCAACCTGGCTATGTACCGTTCGCTTATAACCAGCTTGGCTTCAGAAACCAAGCAACATATCATCCTTTCTATCGTGCTTTGGCTGTGGGTAAAAAATAAGTCATGATTTTTTGTTAGAGCTTAAATTCTTTTCATACCGGTGGACAATAAAAAGAAGCTTTTATAAATTCAACCATGAGGCTGTTTTTTCCACCATTTTCATTAGTGGCGTGGTGAGGTTCAACTGCGCTCAGGGCAATTCCCCCCCCCCCCCCATTCACACACTTCTCGCACATACACATACAAACATAACTGAACACATAAACTGAGATCAGTTACGCCGCATTTCGATTTTTAGTTCGTCTACAGCAGTGGTGCCCAACCTTTTTTCACCCGAGGGCCGCGCGCGACATGATATAAAATCTCGCGGGCCTGAATGTTCCGGTTTCGCTAGAATCATGCCGACGTTAAAAATGAAATTACGCAGTGATATACATGAACGGTATAAATAAGCGGGCCGCATGAGGCACCTTCGCGGGCCGGATATGGCCCGCGGGCCGTAGGTTGGGCACCACTCGTCTACAGAAACGTAATTTGAGACATATTTTAAAAAAATCATATTGTGTGTATGTAAGAGAATTAGGAACACCGCACCCAGTGGCGCAGCCAGGGGGTAGGCCCGGCAGGCCCAGGCCTACCCCGAAATCCTTAAAAAAAAAATTTACTCCTCCTTTTCGCAATTGTAGCAGGTCTTACATTGATGCACATGAATTCATGAATGTCTTGTTGCGTGGGCCGGTGAGCTAATACTAGCTGGCCCCCCGCAAATAAAAATTTAGTTGAATTGAGACAAATTGAGGGGCGTTTGAGTGTACAGGCATACCCCGAAACAAATTCCTAGCTGCGCCTCCGACCGCACCTATAACAGAAAGAAACGTGTGGTAGACAGATTTAAGCCCAAAAGTAATACTAACGAGCATTAATTCTAAGTGATCTGTTCCAAATCTTAGCATAAAATAAAATCTCATTATACACGATACTGAACGGGAAGGAGAACTTGCTGGATGAAGCCGTTATGACCCTAATTTTCTAGCCCTAAGTCCATAATGACCAATATTAGCTAAAACGCCGCTCAGGGATATTTGGAACTTGCTTGCACACAATAGCATATTGTCTGTTATAACCGATATTCATTATAAAATTTTTTTGGCATTGGAATTGCAATGTTATGGGCGAATAAGTGATATGTAAGAGATGCACGCGTATGTTAGAACATAAAAACCTATTTTCGCAAGAACTTATGACAAGAAGGAAAATTACCTCCAGCCGTTGCATAGTAGCCTATACCACACCAATAACCGGAAATTTAAAAAAAAACTAGGTTCTGGGTGAGTCGTAGCAGAACTAAAACTCGCTCATTTCAAAAGACTTCATTATGATTTTTTCCACCGTTGCCTTGAAAAATAGTACCTTTTCTCCAAAATTTCTACTTTTTTGTAAAAAAAAAACTTATTAGTTTTTTCAAAAAACGGGATTGAATAAAATTTCTTTAAAGTAACTTTTCCACATTCGCGTGGTCTTTGTACGGATATTTTACTAATAAGTGCATAAGAGCAGACCACAAAGCCAATCAACTCTGGATAGACAGGGCAACTCACATAGCTGGTAGATTACCTTCTTTCGATGCACGAAAAAAAAATAACGAAAATCCGTTACGTGGCGGTCTAGCCGCGAGCATGCTGCTTGTTTGCTTTCCGCTTGAACTCGCAAAAATAAATAAATAAAACGAGCAATCGCGCTCATCGCTTGCATAATTTCGAGGGTGATCTTTTTAGCTCTGAGTCTTAGAGTTATGACTGGTTGCAAAGGGCATTAATTTAATGGAATAACGAGAAGTGAAAGTCGTCAATGTCAAATTGCGAAACCGAAAGTGTTGTTGAGGGCGAAAGAAACAAAGTCCTCTTTACATACGCATGCAAAACGTAAAACGTGCAAAATGTTCCAAGCTTTGCGTAGGGCACACACTTACCTAACTCCGGTCCAGTGAGTAGCTGTATAAATTGATGGAAAACATTAAAGACACAATATAGAATACTTTGGAAACTTAAAATAAAATGCGAAAAGTGTATGAAAAAGAAACAGCGACAATATGTTTCCTAACCATTCTTGTCAAAGGCGTCGTTAAGCGAATGAGTTCGCAGAAATGCAACTTTTTATTGTAGTTTGCAAAGGAGAGCAGTGAAAATGTTAACCTCGATATGCATCGTGAAGTGGGCTTAAAAGTTCTATTCGGCCAGAGCCTCCTCAACGGGCAAAAAAATGGTGACTTAAACGCAACAAGTACAAAATTTCTTCTAAACAGCAATGTCGCGTAAAAGTATTGTACTGTACAGTCAAATGTCCTTAGCATTGCATTAGTTCGCTGTGTTATTTGTCAGGGTGACGTCGGTAATCCTAATAATGTTAATTAACAAACATATTGCTATAATAAGAAAAGACACGATAGAAATAAACTAAAAAATCTCTACGAAATTAAAAGAAAAGGATAATGTATTCAAATCTGAAAAGAAACTATATGAATTTATGACCCATATTGAAGAATGAATTAGCGTATATCGGAGCAATCACCACGCTATTGGCGTCCCCTTCCGCTTTGCCAACATTCCGCCAATAATGCAGTCAATGTTGACCAGCAATTGAAGAGTAAGATAACCCTTATCATAAACAAGAGCTAGATATTAACAGGGTAAAAAAATGGAACAATCCAAGGTGACATATTTTTGAGTTGAAGTAATATTAAAACTCGTTACAGTTAAATTTGCAGTTTGCCCTGTATTTTTCCACGTCCATTTCTACAATTTTAATGAATTCAGATGTATGGTAGAAGTGCAATCTTTTCATGACAAAAGAGCTCGGTCCTTAGTAAATGTCGTTGTAGAGACCACCGCTCATATACTTGGAGGCACCGTATATGCCATAACCATTTCTACCATATCGACCACCAAAGCCATAGCCATAACCTAGTAGAATTTCCTATTAGAGAGTGCCTTGAAAACATACGAAACAGAAGTTCTTACCAAGGTTGGAGTAATCGTATGGTCCAGCATAACCTAGATACAAAACTCTCATCAGTAACTTTGCATTTGATTTTTTTTTGTGTTAACCAACTTACCACCAGCGAATGGCAATCCAAAGCCATAGTATTGAGTACCAAAACCGGCACCATAACCGTTTGAGTAACGACCGTAAGAGGGGCCATATCCGTAACCAAAGTCACCGTAACCTCCAGAGAACCCAAGACCTCCGTAATAGCCTCCATTTCCCAAACCGTAACCGCCGATTCCACCATAGCTGCCAATACCACCGTAGCTGCCAATACCACCGTAGCTGCCAATACCACCGTAGCTGCCAATTCCTCCGTAACCGCCTAAACCGCCGTTAAAGGCACCTGGATAATATTGGCCGCAAGCAACACTCAAAAGAGCTGCCAAACAAAGAGTCTGTAAAACAAGACAAACATTTGTTATTAAATGCACGATGTCTTTATCACGCGCAAAGTAGGAGATTATACCTGTAAAAAGGACATTGTTCCTAACAGCAGACTTGAAACTGAAGGAGAAGTGATCTTGCTACTCGAGAGGCTGAGCAAGCTGTGATACTGGTTTACCATCGAAGGCTGTGCTTATATACATACGACTTGGCGTTCCAGTCAGTTTTTACCCTCACAAAATGAAAGACTTTGTTTAAGTCAACGGTGAAGGAGGAAATCGCGGCTTATTTGGACTGTTTTCCTATTCTGTATTAGCACACAGGTCGAGGTTCTTGGCTGAGTTGCATGTAATGTAGTGTATAATTTGATTAGGAGGAAGTGGGAAAATTTCGAAACACGCGAAAGAAAGCTGTCTTTTCTACGTTTTTGTAAATGTCGCAGTGGAATTTTAAAGGCTTAAAGCGTGGGGTCAGCCTTCGTCAGATGACAAAGGGCGAAAGTCAAGAAGTAATTACGGTATTCGAGTCCTCCGTTGAGAATACAGTACAAGGGGGCAGCATTCTAGTAAAAATCTGACACACTCTATCGTACATATGCATAGATTTTCTGAGTCATATAGAGTCAAGCTAAGATTGCTTTCTTTAGAAATAGGGAGTATAATTGAGTCCTGTTAGGCATTATAGTACTCTTTGAATTGCAGTGTCATAGAAGTTTCTGTAACAGGTCAGAAGAGCGTTGCAAACTGCCGGAGGGAATGCACTCTTAATTTTCTATTTTTTTGCTATTATTTTGCGAATTAACTGTCAAGAAGTAGGTTAGTTTATGAATAATGTACAACTAGCTCAGTCGAGTATTTTCCTCATCCAAGCAATCATTTCCTCCTTTTCTTTTACAATTTGCAAGCAATTTAAATTCCGATTCTCCCATTCGTGTTTCCTTTTTTGAATTTGTAATGAGTGTGGCTTCAAAGTTAATCCCTGGTTTTCCTTAATTTGAATTTAAATGCACAATTGCTGAATCTATTGTTAATTAAGACTAATTGAAGGCAACTCCAAACTGCACAAGTATGTATGATGATGTACCTTGATGATCGTATGTACACTATTAAAGTGAACTCCTATAAAGTGAAGTATGTTGAGAGTTGCAACTCGTCATTTTCATTTTCCAGATATTGCGACAATCTAATAACTTGTACGTGTAACGTAATGCGTAGAATAGACAAGGAAAATGAATGATTGATTGCACGTATTGGCCATTGAAGTGAATAACCATTTTGCATTGGCTTCGATCTTATTTGCCCTATCATGGACCCAGGATACACAAACACTTGTATGGGAGGATAACACTGGAAACTGTCAGATATCATACTGTAAAAAGTTTCGAAAAATCAAAGCAACAACTTTGACAGTTATGTGGCGTTTACAGGTATCACTGCTCTACTTGCAGCTCTCCTTCGGAAAGTTTCATTAAATTTTTAAATCACGGTTGAATTTTTGTTACTTCTTTCGAATTCGGAATTCGGGAAAACGGAATTCGGGTAAAGTAATGCTGTGGGTCTGAATTTTTTAAAAAGCTAAGATAAAAAGAAAAAAGAAGCCAGTCAAGTAAAATTCTGCGATGTCATGTCTGAAATTTTAACATGTTCCATGCCCGTATTGTGGTGCACTTCCAGAGATTGGCTTCGTTAGCCCTCTCCTGTAAGTCTTTGGCTTTAGCCGACTAATCAACTGGCGTGTCGGCGTGTCAATACACACGACGTGCCAGGGTAAGACCAGCATAAGGCTGTTTCCACTGCCATCTTAACACGTGTTACTGATCAAATTAGGACAGATTGTCGTACTACTTTCGCTTGTTAATGTGTTCTTCCGATATCTACAGCTGCAAACACAGCACAAGTTATCTAAATTTTGATGGAATCTTACTTTAACATTGTTCTAAGAACAGAGAACGCTGTTTTATTTACAGTGCGAAAACACTTAAAAACAGCGGCCGTAATTTGTAAAAATGTATACTGTGAGTATAGGTCAAATACATAAATTTACGAAATATTTGTTTTGTTATAAAGAATAAGTTTCGTTAGTTTTTTTCATTTAAACTCCTGTTGTACATTTTTATCTCTACTGACATTGAATGTTTTGACGCAACCATGTGCGGTTAAACAGGTAACCGGTTAACCAAATGCGAATAAAAGGTAGTCTACTATATTTCATTTCCGCCTACGATGTTCTGCAAACTAATTTTGGTGCTATAGGAAAAGATTGTTGCTTATTGTTATTAAAAGTGACTCAAATGTTATGTAAGATATATTTGTATTTGAATTTTTGAACTACTACCACAAAATACATTTTCATACATCGAAGTAAATACATGCTTTTAATTTTTAGCCTCTCTTTTGTACAGAACATCAGAATAACCATTGGATGGAGGTCCGGCATACGGAAGTAAATCATTGACTAATCTTCCTCCATAAGGGCTGTAGGTCGGATACCATCCGCCCAAACCGAAAGGTCCCGTGAATCCGGTACCCGCGATGCCGTAACCGTAGCTATTGCCGTAGGTCTGATCTCTGTAAATGGGACCAATGCCATACGCTCCTCCAGTAAGTCCGTAGCCGTTGCAAGGAGGTTGTGATGCATACGACGGGTACTTGTAGTTATTACTGACGAAGTTGCTACCATAATTGCTGTAGCCCTTACCGTAATTGAAGACTGGTTGATAATTGTGGTAGGCTGGTGCCACAGGATAAGAGTTTCCCTTGTTTTTATGGAATTTGACCTTGAGAAACTTGGGGTCTCGATACTGGTATTGCGTATTTGGATATACTGGGCGATTGTAGCTCGCAGGAACAGGAGCGTAGGTGTTATAGTTCAACCCGTAATTATTGCCGTAGTTACTGTGACCGCCATAGCCATAGCCACTATAGGAATTTCCGAAATATCCGGTTGTGTGTTTTGCAGGGCCGTAGGATCCACCTTTCCCATGATGACCGTACCCCCCGTTGTATTGGTTCCCTGAGTATGTGTAGCCGTTGCTTCCATACACGTTTCTCAGACCAGTATTACCATAGGAGTTACCCGCTCCAAAGCTGCTGTAGTCAGTGGTAAATATACCACCTTTGATAAACGAAGCAGAACCATATCTGTCGTTGTATCCGGTTTCTCGTTTGGAGGTTTCTTTCTTGTTTGCTAACAGAGTAGATCCCGGTTGTTGGGTTGAACTTGTGGTAATATCGTCCGCTAACGTAGAACAAGCGGCTAACACAGCGAAAAGGAGCTAGAAACAATCAAAGATCACAATTAGTCAGCGGGCATATTATGCTACAGCTTTGAATAAATCAAAACTAAGAAAACGTACCTTTAAGACAAACATGGTTAAGCTGAAAGAGCTACCAAGGCAATGTGAATATTCCAGTGCGATAGAACTTTTATACTTGAATAATCCTTGGTCCAAACGTGCTTTTTCCCCATTTAAATAAAAGCCGGAAGAAAAGAATAGCTCTCCGTATGTTAAATGGTATTTCACATGCCTGCCTACCAATAGGAAACGTTAGGCAACAAGCAGCTGAGGGTAGCAACTTTGACCCGGACGGAGAAAGTTTATTTGAAAAGTGAAATGCGGAAAAAAAGGGCAGGAAGCTTCAGTTTCACTACCGGACTTGTTTTCCTCCGCTTTGTTAATTTTATTAGACTAGGTACGGGACAGCTTGGGCAATTTTCTGTTCTTTACTTCACTTGACGTGAAGAAAGAACTCATTTGATGAACTGGTGTCTTGGTTGTCAAATGAGGTATTATACGCTTTAAGAAAAATGAGACCAAACGACCATAAAACTAGAGGATTTGGAGTTGGAGTGGGACAAATTGGCCATGTTATAAGAAAGCTGACATATTTTTCAAGAAAGGTACATGTTAGATTTGGAAAATATTTATGAATACCTAAGAATATAATGCACTAGCATGCGTTGCACTCTGTTAGTATGAAAATCTTTACCTTTTTTAGCCATTTGCACAACACACAATTTGCGGTCAAAAACGCTTCAGTCCAAAGTGTACCGCAGAGCCAAGTTTGAATTTAAATTATTCCTATAAGTCTACTTTTGAATCCTTCTTTATGAGCTTTCAGAGAATTATTTGCGGCAAGCATGGTACAGAAAAACATTTTAACACGATTTTTGGATATTCATGGTACACGTGACAACCAAAACATTAAGGCCCGTTTCTTTGTAAAAGAATCGCAAATTCTGATGTTCATTTATTTTCTTACGTAGTTTTTACTCTTTTTCGACGAAACTCTCCCTAAGTAACCTACTTCGTATTCATTAAATGTCTAACTTTTCTCTATTTCCAAAACGTACGATTTGTCCTGTTTTTCAACTGCCCCTTCCTTCTTCTACATTGGTTTCTTCGCAGTCCTAGAATTAAATGCACTTGATGTTACCACGCATTTCAGTAATTCTTAACACATGAATAATTCTGTCCAGGTCCTTAGTGTATTCAAACATCCTAAGCTTGGATGACTTTATAGGCGCGCTACAATAATACTAACGAACAATGCCAATAAGAACCATAACAACTACTAATAGTGACCTTCATAATTGTATAAAGTAACCAAAGACTTGAAAAATCTTATTTTCATTAATATTTTATGTTTAGATAACCTTTGAAAACTAAAGACTATGGTCAACTATAACACGAGGGAAAAACTGACTTAAATAATATAGCTCTTTGAAGAAGCAATATATAAAATGAATATTTTTGGCTTAAATACAGGCTCCTTATATTGAAATTTGAACCTTTCGTATATACGTTAACTGATATGTTTAAAATTTGTTTCACGAACACTAGGAATTCATTTTTATTTTGTAATTACCCCATTAAATGTTGAAGTGTCAATTTTAGTAAATGTAGACGTAACTAGCTCGTTTGCTCGTGTTTTTGTTCGTTGTTTTTCTAGCATGTATAACTACTCAAGGAAGAGCTAAGACAGTTCGCAACCAACAGTTACACATTCGGATAATCGTTAAGCTCGTAAGTTCGTGTTCTGAGTGACAACTGTAAAATCGCGAAATGTTATGATTGATCCAAGTCTCCTTCCCTTTGAAAACTATTTACCATTCCTACATTTTGTCCTCTAACCGGCTCGTATTGTTATTAGTATTTTTTATTACCTCCACAGACATCTGAATATGACTTGGGAATGAGTTGTAGCCCCTTTTCTTATGATTTACATCACCTATGACTTATTTGACTATAAGCGAATATTTAAGGTGACTAACCCCCTATTAGTATCTAAATTTAAGGTTTCACTGCATTGTACAACTTGTATTGTAGTGCATAACTATGGTGCATTTCCCCTTTTCGGCAATCGTACAGTTGGGTTCGCGTCTTCCGTTTGACCTTACAAAATGCAAAGAAACTAGAAGGCACTATGGAAAACCATTCATCAGCACAGTATGGAGAAGTAGAGATAATTCAAACTGCTTGTTACTACTGGCTGTGTCATGCCTGTACCCAGGGAGTGGGTTTTAAAGGTTTAACCCTCCTCCCTCGGAATGTTAACTTAATAATTGTAAGCATAGGCCACTACGAAGTGTCCCAAAAATATTGCATATGGCAACCCCTCACGAAACTCCCCCCCCCCCCCCTCCACCGAACAAAATCCCGTTCGGGACTGAAGGGTAGTTGACAGCCGGTTAGTTGACTGAAGCAGATTCACATGTACAGTGTATTAAGAAAATTTTAGAGAATTAAAATTGGAATAATAATCGAAAATCAATCAAATTTTGACACCTTACTAATACTTTTTCTAAGATCATTATGGAGTAATGTTATACCCTAAAAATAAAAAAAAAATGCCGAAATTAAGATTTGAAGCTTCGGTTGAAAAAGTCGGCGTTCTCCTGTGAGCCCTTTTTCTCGGGTGATTTTAAACTAAGATTAGAGTCAGCGAAGAATAACGGTTGTCGCACCTTAAAACTAGCTACTCATCGAAAGCTGAGGAACTAAATTTGCACTGATCTCGTTTAGTATTTGTACTTTCACTATTCATAATTTTCATCAACATTTCGCGTCGTCTCTCCAGCATACTGACAATCTGAGCAACCTACATGGACCTACGGACTCCTCAGAATTAGTCCACGTCTTACACTAAAACTTTTCTCTATTAAGATTTACACTAATGGTTACTCTTTCGTATACTGAGACTTGCACGAAGTTCGTATTACGTTTCTCTTTTTAACTTTTGTTCCTATGAAGACTGCCAAATGATCCACTTGTCCAAATGTGAAGTTCATAATCCATAATCCTTATAACTAACAAGCACACTTGCGCTCCTTTTTAATAGTTTGTATCCTAGTGTTCTAAGTTTCTACACGCCGTTACCCAGGAGTGAGCACGTCACGTTTAAGTTTATGGCTGATGGTATGTCCGAATATTGCTGATGGTGATTGCAATACGCTAGCGAAGTTGAGCTCTTTATTCTGTATTCTTTAAAATACCAGCTCTCCATTTAAATAATATTTTCGAATGCACTACCACATGCGTTTGGAAATTGACGAGAGGTATTGTATTATTCATTCATTTCGACATAATTTTTCGCTTGCAATTAAAGTCAACTGTTGAGGTCCGATTTTAGATTTCGTTTGCGATAGTAAATGTATTATAACATTTTGAGTTTGAAAAACAAGAAACACACAAGGAACGTACAAAGACTACATGCAAAAATCACTCCGCAGTATTCCAAATATTTCCATCCTTGCGGACTGATCCCCGCTCCCCATTCCGTCGATGAGCTAGCACTCTTACCACGCTCCTCAGTATCCGCGGTAAACGGTGTTGGTCCCATAGTTATTGTATGGGGTGGAGCCGTAGGTACTTGCATAGGCTGTGGCGCCAATTGTTGAGGGATAGTAAGCATTGTTGCCGTAAGACCCGCCGAACCCATTGTATCTGTTGTACCCATTGTACGAGCCATACCCACCATACGCGCCCTCATAAGCGCCTGCAACAGGGCTGTATCCTGCACCATATTGTTGCCCGCCATAAAGTTGTTGGGTACCATAACCTGCTGCTGGGCCATAGTTGTTAAATCCGCTTCCGTAGGCACCGACTGAGAGGAGAGGGCTGTAGCCCGAGCCGTAGTTTGAGCTGAACCCATTGTTGTAAGCATTATTATAATAACCATTATTGCCGCCGTAGGCTCCTCCGAATCCGTTCAGACCGCCGTTGTATTTATCGTATCCACCTTGGAAGCCCCCGACGGCACGACCCACATAGTTTTGGTGACTCGCAGAACTGGACAACGATGACTCATCCTGACTATCTTCAGCGCAAGTCCAAGCCGCGAAGCAGCAAAGAACAGTAAGGGCAACCTGTTTGAGGTAAAAAAGAATTGTTATGGGTGTGTTGCATGAAGTTTTAATAGTACTTACTTCAATGTATTTCATTGTAGCTAGTGTTCGAACCAAAGCTCAACTGATGAAAAATGTCGTCAAGTTTCGGTATTTATAAGGCAGCATTTTTTGTCCCGGAAAACAGGATAAGATTAGTCGTATGTGCACAAGTGAAAGTAAAATTATGCAGAAACGTAAACTTTAACGGAACTAGTAGGAAACTTAAAGTTTTGTCGGCTTTGATCCACTTGCACCGCCGCCCAGGGAAAGTGGGTCGTAAGAGCAAAAGTCAAGGATACTTCCGGCACCTTGCTAACAATGCACTCGATGTCCTGCGTATGTCGGTTATTAAATCCCTTTGTATGTATTACAGAAAAGAAAATTACGTGTAATACTAGAAGAAAACACAACAAAACAAAGTAACATGTACGGTACAACAACTGCAACTGACCTTTCAACATTGAAAAAGTAGTATATAAACCCATGCGTAACTTTGGAAAATATGAACACACTGTTGTGAGCAGTAAAATAGCGAACATGAAGACTCAAATTCTGGTAAGTCTGAGTAAATAATACCTCTTCATTAAGTTTAATAATGTCGCTTACAAAGCGCTATGTTCAGATATTTTTATTTAATATGAAACAAGGATTGCTGTAACTACAGTTATTTAAAAACATAGATCATATTCCTTTGCCTGGGACAGCTATTCGCTGCTTCTACCTCGAGACCAGTCCTAGTGTATGCCCGACCGATTCCTGATGATACTTTGACCGAAGAACTGATTGCTGAAAGCCCTAGAAATAGCAAACGCAGCATTCCACCACAAGACAGCCTTGCATTTGGCAATAATGCCCTCGGGAGCGCGGGAACGTGGGGTACAGGGTTGGGTTCACAGTTAAACTCCTTCAATCCCCTGCTTTCCTCCATCAATCCGCTTTTTACCAACACTTATCCGCAAAATATGTTGGGAAACAACAATTGGGCCGGCGTTGCATCGCAATTCAACACAATGACGCCACAATGGAATACAGGCCTCCTAGCATCGACGTTAAACTCTGGTTCCAATCCTTTGCTGCTAGACCGAATTTCCCCCATTGGCCTCACTAACAATATGCTCTACTCGCAATTGCTGCAAGCAGGTGGGTTGGCCAATAACAACCCTTTCTCTGGTGTCTTCACCCGTAACGGAATGTACGGCGTTACCGACAATTTCAACCTCCTCTCCCAGCAACAGCAAAACCCACTCTTAAATCCCTACAATAGTCTCGCCTTCAATTCCAATTCTCGCTCCGTAGGCCAATCCTTATACAACAATCCGTTGATCAACCAGCTTTTGTCTTCTGGCTTGGCAACGGGCTCCACATTCGGCTCACAGAACCCTTACCAATTCCAACAGAACACTAACCTCCTCTCTAGCTCTTCAGGTGCGTCTTTGAAGAGATCTTCGTTGGATCCGATGCTTGTGGACCCCAAATCCGAATATTTCACCCTTATAAACAACCCGGAAGACGGAAAACGATCTTCAGCATCAAACGACTCTTAGACGTGAAACAACAACGAATCCTTCGCTTGACATTGATTTTACTTTCTCATAAATGTATTTGCAACTCGCCTTCCCGCACACAGATACTGAAACGCGTATGATCATACTAAATTTAATAGCAGTTTTACACTCAAGCCTTTCCCAAAAAGTGTTCACTCACTAGATACATCTGTCAGTCTATTAACTTCTGAATTTACGATCTGGTTGCCTTCGTTATCATTCGAAACAGTTTCTATACTGTCTGAAAGCTCGTTGTTTCCATTTGCTTCTGTGGTTATCTCTTCCGTAAGTGCTTCCGAATTTTCGTTATGATTGGTCTGAAACTCATGACTGGTGGAGCCCACGGACAATCTGTCCTTTTTGTCAACCCCGTCTGAAAGCAATTGGGGCAGTATTTGCTGTACATGTTCCAAAACAACTTCTTTTGATATACACGGTACCCTCTAATATTCCGATGGTAATACAAGAAAAGCAAATAATTATATCACGAAATTTTTTTTTTTCATATTATGTATACCTGATTTCCAGAATCGAACGTACTGCGTCCTGTATGCAAAGCTAATTGTGAAGGAGGAAAAACTGCGTGTAAGAGCGCTTGCAAATACTGAAGCAACCTCTCAGCGAAAAGCTGGCACAGTTTGGTGAATTGTTCTTTCTCTTTAGGGGTGAAACCGAGTTCTTCATGCCTGTGGTATTCGTGTAACGTCAATGCCACCCTACGTAGTGCGTCTTGTACTGTAACAGTCACTGGCTGGACAATCGTGAACGGCGCACAAAGACGAAGCTCGTTGAAGGATTCAATGAATCCATTGCATAACTCGGCTAGGGGATAAAACTCTAATAACTCATAAGGTGGTTGTAACTGCTCCTGGAAAACGAAACGTATAAATTCAACAAAGCAATAAACCAAAAGAATAAATGTTCAATTACAGTTTGAAGAGAAGGGGTAACAGGCGGGACAGATTTCGGGAAAGTAAAGCTCGACATCGTCTCTGTAAACTTGGCTTCGACTAGCTTGACATGTTCCTGAAAGCGGGATAGACAAACTTGGGCAAAGATAGGCGTTAACAAACCACGGAAATCGGTTCCAATGCGTCCTAAGCTTAGGCCAAAGTACATACACTGCGCTAAAACAGATTCTAGCGCATTGGAAGGAATGGTTTCCAAATCGGTCCGCAACGTCGCTAGAAACTTGTTTACCTAATAAACATTCTAAAGGTAATTTTAATAATCAAAATCATGGAGTTTGTACTTTCTGAAATATCCACCCATGGAAAAGGGCCGTCTGGTTTAAACCATCGTCTCCAGCCATCAACAAGGGATCTTCGTCATTAAAGCTTGCTTTATACTGAGTTACAATGTCGAACAGGTTGACTCGGCTGACCTCGATTGTCTTCATGATGTGTTGAAGAGCTGAAATTTTAAATTTTGGTATCAATTGACGCACTTAGAAGAAGGCTAAGTACCGTCGTCACGTGGTATAGTCTCTAATGTCGAATTCAGCCACGAGTCTCGTGCTTGAAGAAATTTTAAGCGCAATTCTTCTTCCGTAAATATGCCCATCCTGCGAAGGTAGCCCATAAGTTTAAGACACTGAGGCAAAGGTAGGTTGGTGCGCAATTGGTTGATCAGCTGAACAAGCATGAAACGGGAGCAATCTTGCACTTCCTTTGCAATGTTCTAAGAAAAGCAACAAAAATTAGAATAATAATCATAGAAAATGCTATTTTACTTTGACGAGGGGAATGTAGCCCAGCTTGCGTTCTAAACGATTTACGTAGGCTGCCAGTTCCAAGGCGTCTTCCCAATAGTTATTACGAACGCAAGTATCCATCAACTGAGGCAATTCCAAAATTTCCAATAGCTGAGTATACTTGGATAGAGTTAGCGAAGTCATACGACGTGTGCCACCAAGTTCTTGCGCTTTCTTGGAAAACTTGTGACACTGTTCGTTCATGAGTCTTAGATGATCCTGCAAATCTTCCACAGTGTCTTCAACATTCCTAAACTAAAAAAAAAAAAATAAGTAACGTTTTCGTGGAGCCAATATTTTAGATTTACGTTCTTGAGAATGTCCTTCGAACAATTAGTGGCTTGAATAAATGTTGTATAATTTTCATAAGCCAATTCTTGGGATCGCTGTTTCAAAAGCCTTTCTTCTTCAGTAATTCGTTCGGGTTCCCTGACTAAAAAATACATACATATTACAAACGTCAGCATTAACTCTAGAAAAAAAAATATAACTAATCTTTACCGAAGTTTTCTACCCCAAATGCCCCCAAGTCTTGAATGTAATTTTGTGCAACTTCATCTGTACTTACAACTGTAAACAAAAAAAGTAAGTCAAACAACATCTTTAGTAAATAAAGTAATTTGGTTGTAAAAAAAAATACGTAACTGAACCAGTAATTATTAGTTACCTTTCCAAATTTCTTCTCCAAGTAAATTTTGAAGATAATTGTCACTCTGTCCGCTCATTTTGTACTTATATTTCTCTCTTAAAAACTCTGTAATATTTTAAGATTTCTAGTTATAACAGGCCGGTTTCTTTAGCTATATTTGATACAATTCTTCTGGCTTGCAAATGTTGTTTATTGACACGTAGGAGGGAATGAGCTCAGGGGACTAACACCGGAGCGTTTAGCTTGGAGGCGTGTCTTCACGCTACAACAAAACCCTCTCCAAAAACTCAACTGCAGCATAACATTACTTTGCCTTTTTCAAATAACAAGGTATGAGCCATTAATTATAAGCTCACTTGAACAATCTCTCAGTAAGCAAGGCTGTAACATTAATTACTATGTAAAATTTCGTTTTGCATCAAAATTAGGAAGCTGCGCCACAAAATATCCATGTGCTGATCTTAATAATGTCAATGATTTAGCCAGGGTTGATTTTGATACATTTCTTTAGATTTCTTTGGATTACGGAAAAAAATTCTACGAGAAACAAGTGATTCTTTCAAGTATCCGTGCATAAGGTCAGTTTTTTTTTCTTTTGAAGACATGGTGAAAAACGAGTTAAAATAAAAGTAGCTGGTAAGCTGGTGTGTAAGTCTTAACGAAAAATTTCATGGGTTTAACGGAAAACACCATCAGCATTTACATACAAGTAGAGGTGACTAGCGCAATTTATAAAAAAGAATCGTAACATTTGTGCGAAAGATTTTTTTTTTTTTTTTTTTTTTTTTGAGCCTGAGAGAAATCACTGTTCTGTGAAACAACATGGGCCAACTATCAAAAAGTTTCATGTGGAAGAAAGAAAAACCATTTGATAAATTATATGGTGTCTAATTTCACCTCTATTTCTCTATACAAACGAGTGCTATACAATCTCCAAGCTCGTCAATACCTTAAATATCCCAACAAATCCCACCAATAAAAATAACCAAATTAAACTTTTCTTCAAAGACAGATGGTCATCTAAATTTGGATGCAGAAGTTATCCAATCTTCTCAATTTCGGTATTGCATCAAAACTTAATCCTATATGCAAAGTAAGTACGAATAGTACTTACTTTGCATATAGGTTTAATTTCATGTAATTTCAACCCTTAATCAAGCTGAGATGTGCTCATTTCCCCACATAGTTTTCTCGAATCAAAAATATTCCTAACCCTACTGCCCGTGTGCCGATCACATTATACAAGGCCTACGTCACATATGTATTCTGTGTAGATGGTTAAAAAAGACCAAGAGCCAAGTTATTAACTCATCTCTCTAAACTAAATCTTCCATTTAACGCAGATTTTTCTTAACAAATGTTAAAATTTTCCAACCTGTCTCAGACTTTGCCAGCGAAACCTTCTCTATCTATACAGTAAATAGGGGCAAATTAAAGGTGACTATGATTACGCCCCCCCCCCTTTTTTTTAAAGTTCACGAACTTTTCTGTACCGTTGAACTAAAATTTTACAATAAGATTACCAGCAAAGAGCAAACGTTCACGCTTGTTTATTTTGTTTATATAAAATCGGGCGCTACTTCTGTGGTTGTACCCAAAAACACCCAAATCATTTTTACGTTCAATGAATGCTACGGAATGTCATACTAAAATTTTGAACACCATAGTTTCGCAGTGATTTTACAGGAGACATGGGGAGCCCAAGCAGGGCCGTACCCAGGATATTAACATTTCAGGGGGAGGGAGGGGGGTAGTTAAAACCCTCTATCCCCCGTGGGTACAGGGATGAGCCCAAGATATGATGAACACCCAAGACTCAAGAAGCACCGATTGTTACAACAGCTTTCTCGACCACGAGAATAGCACCGCGAAAAGCAGCAACACTGCATGACGTAATAGTTAGGTTCGAAGTTTAAAAACGTCGGTTGTGAGGAAAGGCAATACAGAGGAAGGAAAAGAATTTTAACTTAAGTTACACATGTTAAACAGTGGTGGGACTGTTCTGAAAGAAGCAACGTACTATGTAATTTGGAACATATTTGCATGATGACCTTCTGGCGTTTGAAAATGGCGCCTTTACGATCGTGGCGTTTTTCAGCTTAAACTTTTCTTTAACGGCAATCCAGTTGTACAAAAATGTGGCACTTCTAGTTTGAAGTGTAGTTTGATATTATTTCACGCTTTTACCAAGTGTGCAATAGCTTAATAAAGAGCAAACACATATCTGCATTATTGGTTATGGATTCGAATGGCAGTTTAGATGGAGCAATGAGTGAAAACTAAGCAAGTGCGAAGTGTTACAATTTGCGCCACTCTCCTCTATGTGTGAAAGGCAAATTTAAAAGGACCATACAAAATTCTGTAATGTAGTACTGACGGATAAAGCAGAACTTCAAACTATTGTGAAAGGCGACTTGCTTACGGGGCGCTCTACGAGGGTTGTAGAGATTTGCGTACTTATATACTTCCTAAAAGAGTAAATAAATATATCAGTTAGCATAAGAAGAGGTATCCAAAGACTATTTGGGAATACGGTGTAGAAACTGACTGGATTCGTTTTTGTTTGACATGCTAAGAGTTCACTTCAAATTAATACAGAACGGGACAATGTGACCACTTCTCTGTTCTTTATTTTTCACTTCATGTAAAGACAAAACTCTAACCCCAAAGTATATTCTTTAGATGAGCTGTGTCACGGCTATCAAGTAAGAAGTTTTAAGGTTCAAGAAGACGAAAAATAAGACCAAACGACCATGAAAACTAATGGCCCTTTCAACTATGTAAAACGAGGTGCCGTTTGTACAGTTTGGACTAGGGGATGGGACAAAGTGGTTGTGTGATTTGCCATATGAAAATTGACAGATATATTTTGCAAGAAAATCACATTTTAGAGTTAGAAGATAGCCTAGTTATGAAAACTTACGAATATAATACAAATAAGCGTATGCGTAGCACTCTTACTGTGATTTTTTGTCGCCATTTGCAATTCACAAAACTTGCGTCCAAAAACACTTCAGTCCAAAATGTGTCGGAGCGCCAGTTTTGAATTTATATGTCTCCTGTAAGTTGACTAATGAGTTTTTGTGGCTGAGCTTTCAGAGAATTATTTTAGGGTTAAAGCGTGCAAACAAAAACCATTTTAACATAATTTTCGAATACTTAACGGAAACGTGACAACGTAAACACCAGGATCCGTTCCTGATAAAAAGAGCCACAAGTGCAGTTCCTATTTATTTTCGTAATGAACTTCACTCTTTTCGACGATCTTTTTATGTGATCGCCGGCGTACGCACGAATTGTCTTATTTTATTGTTTACGTTTCGAAAACGTTTGTAGTGCATCAGTTATGATTTTTGTCCGTTTTGTTCGACTTGGTCAACTTCTCTATCTTCCCTACTGCGCTTTCTCCAGACGATAATCAAGGTGAATTTTACATAAATATTTCTTAAAGTAACAGGGAGAACTAACCCTTTCACGTACGATGTTCCAAACGCGTGAAAAAGAAAGATGTAATACGAGGAATGGTATTGTTCGCTAACAAAATTTTAACGTAATAAGCCGTAAAAGCTTAAACCGTCGTAGATAAATACAGAAAACTGGTCCCATTAGGAATCACAAGTTCTTAGGTAGGTCACTTTCCTAAAGAACTCTTATCGTAAGTGCTTTTCTGCTGATGCTCTCCAAATTTTCATGGAGGTGCTCACGTACCACTAAATGCTCTGAAGATTGTCGAGAAAAACATTTTAACAAAGTTAAAGGATGCTAGAAAAATGCAGAAAAAATTCTACTGTGGCGTATTAGTTTTGCCTCATACTGTGTTGCTTTTACTGTGTGCTGTATTGTCATATAAATTGATCAAGCTAATAGTTTCTTGAAAAAAAAATATATAGCTCTTCAGAAGAATAAATGTCCAGATTCTGCTTGCTTCTTATCTAGATCGTTTCTCGACCTGTAATCACGCAGCTCCCGAAAGGATATAAAGAGTTGCAAAAGAATTTTTAATGGCTTGCTCAAGTGCGAAGTAGAATACATTTGCGAGCCTCACAAAGACAAGCAAATAAATTTCATAAATAATAAGCAGTACAGGACCAACCAAACCGAACATTCTTCCAAATAGGAAAAATAAATTAATTTAAGCAAGATAACGAGAAAGAATAACTACACTTATAATTGTTAGATAACCGGCGAGGGTATCGTTAAGCCAAACCATCTTCAAAATATAATTTAAAGTTGAAGTCGAAATTCATTGCTCCATCCCGTAGGCCTATAGTGTCTTTTCTTTTTTCACATATTTTTATGGCGTGTGAAAATGACATAAGCAACCTGAAGTCAAGGTGTTCAATAAGTGTTGAAGCAAGTATAAAAGAAGACAGAGCAATAGTCACAAGATAAGAAATGTATTCCCGTTTTAACGATTCCTAAGTTGAAGTGTAGACAACGAGAACACTTAATCACTGATAGTCTTTAGGAGAGCAATCTCTCACAACTTGTAAATTTTCGCCCGTGAACTGTTTCACCTCCTGGGTGGCCTTACTATGACATTACATTACACATAAAAACTGCAGCTGGCAGGATGAAAATTTAAATTTACATTTTGTCTCTGGTGTAACCTCTTTTTTATGTCGTGACCAATAATGGCACACATGGCTTGTTTCTATTCCTCCACGCCTTCGCTTCTCACGCGACCCATGGATATCGTTATATTGTACTTAGTCACTTTCCCGTCTTGTACGCTTGGTCCGTTGGCGTCCATTTCAAACGCGCCGACGCCACCGACGCCGTAAATACACAACAGTTTCTTCCCCCTGCCTCCCTGTGCTGCGTTTTAGTCGGTGGCCGTTGCTGACATTGATCGCAACTCCTTCATTGAAACTTAACACTCCCACGACAGTTTCTCTCCATTCCGAACTTTCCGGATTAATTACTCCTCATTTCGGCGTTTTTTGTGCGGTTGATAAAAGAAGCAAGAACGAGAACAAGCTACTTGTGCTTTCACTATAGCTGTGTTACTTGAACAGTGCCCAGCATCCCGAGGATTAAACCAGCCATCTTCCAATGTTTTTGTGGTCCGTCTTGCTAAAACCAAATGTCTACTAAAATGTTCGAAAGGATTAGTTCAATACAGACGCTAGTTTTGTTCGTGGCCGTCTTCTTTGCAGGTTGGGCTTTTTTTATTTTTTATTTTAGTTAACAGCATGAGAGAAAGCTCATTTCTGGCGAGCTTTTTTATTATTTGTCATGATTTCTATAAGAAATGGTGCCTCATATCCTTAATCTTCCGTCCCCATATTTTGGCGAGGCTTTGTACGTTAAGGCCAAGGGAAGTTACTCAATTGGAATGTTAACAGAACAGACGAGATCCTCACATATGGTGGGAAATGAAGTGTCTCGTCTTCTTTCCTCGACACCCCCTTCTTAGATTCTGCCTTTATTTTTCGTTTTTACAGTTCCCCAGCGGGCTGCTCTACATACTGTCGCTAAGACGTAACTTTGTCACTTGAGCCTATACTGATTTTGTCGTTTGTCACCGTACTGAAACGAAACCACCTGCTTTGTTATATTTCCCGCTCGGAGACTAACTTGGAGGATCTTTTGCATTCTTAACATTTGTGACGTAAAGCTGGGTATTAAACTGCCTTATACTTATGCGTCTTGCAATATACTTTTGCTTTATGGTTCGCATAATTTTTTGAACGTCTTGATAAGAAAGCAGCTAAGCTGACGACGTGCTTTATTTTTTCTTTAATTTTCAATTTGCTAAGGAATTACTTCGTTTTGAAGAAGTCAAGTTCCTAAGTTTTCTTTTTTTTTCCATGCAAGTCTTAACTGCAAACATGCTGGTTGGTAGTTCGGAATATGTTTGCTAATGTCTTTAAAAATTCTAATACCGAAAGGGTTGATACTCCTCAGTTGTATAAAGAAGACAGGGTTTATTGGTTTGGCACTTGATAGATTAGCGGAAGCTTTTGGGCCACATTTCTTTTCTCGTTTAAGGTTCTGTACTTGTTTTCTTCCGACGAGCACCCAGCTGAATAAGCGCAGTATTGATTAGCGTGACTCCCCGTATATATAGAACGTGGTTTGTGTAGCTACCACATCAGATAGTAATTCGTGCTACTCAGTACACTGAATGACCATGTGAACAAAGCCATTCGCACTTCCACGAGCGAAATGTAGCACGTTGACTGGAAAAAGTCTGTCTGTCTACATTTCCTCCGAAGGAGGAACACTGCAGAACTTCACTTTCACCCCTTCATTGTCCAGCCGACTTTAACTTATTTATAATTGGTCTTTTTTTCAGTAGATAAACTTAGTTAAGTAAAGTATGTAACCACCAGATCATCTATGAGACAGTTGATTTTCCTCGATTTGCAAGTTGCCTGTTCATAAATAGGTTGTTAGATCAATAGTGTTTATAACATAAGCAATTATTGTATGTCTTTTGATATACGATTCAAGAGTGCACGTCCCAGGTAGATTCCATTGGTTTGGAAACATTGTAAGCCTAAGCATTTTCCAGTTTTTCTAACTACAAAGTCGCGTGCTGTTACGAAGCACGAAAAGCATCCTTAAAATTTGGCACATTTTTCTTTGTGTTTTGTGTTCATTAAAAAATATCTTTAGTTTTTTTTAATAATTGCTATCGTACACAGCAATACATATATTATTACCTGCGAAAAGGAAAAGTTAGCGTTCAGTTTTTTTAAATGTTCTTATTAAAAGACTTCTGCAGAGACAACTTTTCATACGTTCGAGCATCCTTGGAAAAAAGCACTCCCGTAATATTGACTTCCTCAGAAGTCTCCAACTAAGTCTATAAGGCGAAAACTGGACGAATACTTACGGTCTCACTTTTATCCCATTTAACCCACAGCAAACAAAGATTCGTGAATTCGTCTAATTTAGATGTTTACTTTAGTCGAAATTTATTTATATCCCCAGTCTTGCAGTCGCTAACAGCTTCGAATAAACCTTATTCTTGGATGGACATTAAGTTCCTGAAAGTTGGAGCTCGAAATTTCCACAAAAAGCAGAAAAACCTGCTTCTTTTCTGACTCAGTGGGCTCTTATGACCTCTTTCACCTTTTACAGTTTTTCCCCATAGACAATTTTTATGGTAGTATTTAATACAAGGAATGGCCAAGGAAACACGAGTGAAAAATTGAAAAACCTTGTGAATTGACTGTTCCTTCTGTAAAGGCGAATCCTGGTAAGGCAAAACTCTGCGTAACAAGAAGTTTTCTGCCCACTTCCAAGCCTTTCGATTTAAGCGGAAAGTACTCTATTGAATTTCGAATCAACATCCCAATAATGGTTAAGATCTCGTTATTTATCTCTTTTCATTATTGACGGCTCCGAATCCGTCGTTAGTAGTTGACTCAATCGGAATTCCTCTTGTAAGGACCGCTTTCAAAGTGGCTAATAACAAGACTAGTTACCGAAAGCAATTTAGGAAATGCGTTTACTAACACCATTGTAAGGGTGGGGAAAGGAATGCAGTACTAAACTTAACTGAAATAGGAGCATTCCTTAGATACAATGACAGTATTCCATTCGATTCGTCCTAGGCGGGTGAAAGTTTTAAAACTTTATTGTTTCGTAGCTCGGAAATCCAAATCAAAGAACTCATTCGGACTTCTTGTTTGACTTCTCTGCTTACTGCTAATGACTGTACACTTATACGAGATGTAGAACCGGAACTCGTGACGAACCCATCAAGTATGTTTTACAATTGGGACACATGAGTAACCATGCTGCTACTAGAAGCGCACGCAGTGCAGGATATCAAGGGTGGTGGATTTGATTGTTATGACTATTACTGTCTTGTGCCAACCTCCCCAATTGTTGTCGTACCGTTCAACTTCCTCTCGTTAATTCTTACTCTTCTGATTGCCTGATCAGGAAAGATTTCTCCTTCGTCATCGCTTTTGGGTCCCTCCGCTTGAGTCGTGAGACAGTACTATAGTTATTGATCATCTGATAATCCCAACGTATTCACATACGTGATTCCCAGATACCGTCGCAAATATGTAGGCTATCTTCGCAGGCTAAAACAAAACTGAGGCATAAAAAAACGGAGTCCAACAAACTAGGTTTATTTACGTTCTTGTACTCTGAAGTAATGAAAACTAAGATGAAGAATTCACGGTATATTTGTACTCGACCAACGTTTCTAGCATTACACAGACTAATAAGTAAAACTAAAAGATATCAATAGTTTCAGTTCATAATACGTTTGCATGTATTTTTTTCTTTCTACTGACCTTTAAGCTACTCATTTCTATTTATAAGACTTCACTTCTATTTAAGTCTAATAAATAAGTTTTTAATACATTTAGTTCTAAATTATTAAATACTTGATTAACCATACTAAGAATTTTGTAAAGGATGTAAGACGTTAATGCAAGAGTAGTCTCCCACACTTTAAATTATCCCCATTTATTGTGGCCTCCTTCATGAACGATTGATCCAGGAGACTTCAACCTTCCAAAAAGGCTTATTCTAAGAGGTCGGAAATCGCCATATAACGAAATACTAATTGCGTAGTTCTCTTATTGTACTCGAAAGCACGGTTAATTAGTCCTTTATGCGCTTGTACTGAATCAAGCGGAGGAAAGCTCACAAAGGGTAGCTGGCGCTCTGCCTAACGTAACTGTTCTGGAAGAGTGTGCCACAGGAAAATCGAGCCAAATCGACATGTAGTGGCAGATAGGATAGTGAGGCTTACATAAAGGTCGTTAAATTGCTCGCACGTTTGTCTCCGTTTAAGGTAGTGGTTGTTGAAATTCAATCATAGCATGGAGTCTTCACGAAGACGCAATCTTAATTAAGGGCGGTATAAGAGGGGACGTCATCGCTGCCATTATGCGTGGGAAGTCAAAAAATCCCTCGCTTGCGTATCATAATCTGGATTCTCACCCAAATGTAATAATGCATCCTCTGAATGGGCCTTACAGACTGATCCGTAGGAAAGCAAGCCTTTTTCTCCATCCACCATGTTTTGGGTATCACAGGGTTCATGTGGGATCGTGCGAGACCCGGGAGTAAAACTTACATCGCTCAGCACCCGAGTCGATCGATAGTCTTACCCAGCATCTTCTATTGCGCTCTTCTGTTGGCCCCCTTTTGGCATTTCTAAAGGTCTCGGGAGTTTTCTTGGGAAGAAGTCCATCATCGTGAGTAGGCTGGCGTGTACACAGACACACGACTATCCGCACAGAACATTATTTCATGGGAGCTAAATTTGCGTAATCCATTTTAATACACGTAGAATTGTGCGAAATAATAGGTCTTGCCAGAGTCATTAATTTTTGCGACATTTTTCTACAATCATGTATTAATATTTTTTAATATTCTTTTTTAAGACAATCTGATATCAGTGCAATCTAAGGATTATTAAAATCTTGGAAAGCAGTACAACAATGGTTTTAAAGCAGGACTATCACATAACAATTGAACAAGGCAATTTTATAAAATATACTTACTTTAACGAATTTATCTAGGAATATGGTATCGACAACTTAAACGAAAAATGCATTACCTCGACAAGAAATGCTAACAGTTTCAAGAGACCGAGCACATCTGTAGAAAGACTCTTGTTCCTGAGTCATAGAGGCTCAGATTTCATGTTTGTTTCTGTACTACAACTTCGGTAGCATGTCCATGTTTGTACTTTAGTAGGACTTAAGTTACAATCGTCCATTAAAGTGACAAATTCATGACAGGATTGCTTTCATGTCTAAGTGTTAAATAATTCGTATACTCGCATGTTGATTTTAAACCGTTTGTTTAGTAATGTTAATGCTTAGATCGCTCTATATGAAAAAAATGCGAGTCTAAATTAGCTTCACACATAGTCTAACCCACATGTAATTATCGTAGGATTTTATAGAAATAAAAATATAGTGAAGGCACAGATACTGGTAACCTAATGAACTTCATTCCATTAGATTTTTCAAGTGATTGGTTGTCGAGTTTTGTTAAATGTCACGGGCGTTTGTGACTTTTTCCTTGCAAAATTAAGGGAAGGGAGCGAAGTCATACAAAGGTTTGGTCACGGGTAAACGGACTTGATGACTCCATTTTATCGTCGACCTTATTTTACGGTCTTCTGAAGCTCTCATGAGCATTACAAACGAAGAGAGTTAAAAGGAAGCTGCCTCAAAATGACATTTAATGGGTCTTCCAAGTTGCCGAATCTACCACGTTGGGGAAAAAAAACGCTTAGAACGCCCACCAGCATTGATCTCCGTATTGCACCGCGTGACTACCCACTCCCGCTCACTCCGTGACTCTTTTGAATTTTATTACTCCGATTTCCTTAAAAAGAACCCAAGAAAAATATACAGCGTAAAATTCCATTTTTAAACAAGAAAAATTTCAACAACTTTTCTCTTTTTTTACTGCAGCACTGCCATGTATCCGCTCGATTAATCAATCCAGGCCTTGGGGTTTGTTCAAAGCGCTTTGCTTGCGCTCTTAAATACATAATGTATCCTAAAAATATCCATGTTAACGGAACTAATTCAATTAAACGAATGGAGAGTTGTGAGGATGTCCTGGACTCGCTTTGGAAATTAGCTTTACTCTATTAAGTTCAGTTGTATCGACGATAGCCACGTTTTTCGAGTGACATATATATAGTGAAACATCGAACGGACCATAGTGACAAAAGAGGTTATTGTGCAAGTTTACCCATCCAGTAGCTTGGTAATGAGGTAACAAGGGGGATTAGGATCTGCAGGCTGTGAGGGTGAATTCCATACATGACAGTAATGAAGTTAGGATAAGCGGATTCTCGAATTCGCATCGGGAGCTGTTGGGGGTTATTTGGACACGCTTCTCTGAACTATGACGTCATCATATTGTTGCACTACTCCCCTCATCCCCAACTCTGGTAGCTTCGCGATCTTCTCGGTTCAGTTTTAGTGAAGCGCAAATGTTGACGGCGCGGCCCTGGACCATTGTATTGATTTTATGGTGGAAGCGGGAGAAAAGCTCCTCAGCGCGGGTCCTTTTTAAAAGAAGGGGGGAGAGAAAGGGTCGAGGGGAAAATCTACTACTGAGCTACACTGTATCTCTCGGAAAGAAACAGCGATATGGTTTAGTACACACAGCATATAGGGGCGAGCGAACAACATGCCCCTTACCCACGCCACTGAATTTTTTTTTTTTTTTTTTTTTT
>JAGQDJ010000067.1:195463-284950 GCA_022885665.1 Triops longicaudatus
GGGGGGGGGGGCAATCTTCTACTTGCCTAATGCAAATAACTCCCCCATACAGCAAGTTTCTGAAGGGGTCGGCAAGATATTCCTCAGAAAAAGATTCTGTAATAAAATTATGTAAGTGGATGCGGGCGGAAAAAATGAAACTTTTTGTCGTACTTTGTAGGATGGACAGAAAGTCAGAGGATATCGTTAAAGCCGGACAGAAAGGAAGTGGCCGTTTTCGTCAACCAGAGCTACTTCGTCTCATGTCGTGCCAATAACTCTGAGCAAATGAAATGGATTCGAGCAGGCGGTGATGCCATTTTGGACACGTCAGGAAGGTAAGCAGTTTCTTCGTTTCTTCGTAAGTAGTTGCAGTTTCTTCGTTTCATTAACTATTTTCGAAAGAAATTGTGTAAAATGTAAGAGCACAAATGCACATAACGTTACACGAACCAAACACAAGTTTCTTAACACCTGACTATCCAGGCTATTAGGCGACAACTTTGTTAACGCTGCTCCGTACTGAACTACAGTCGTCAGGACGGATGCGTTGCTTCGCGACGGAACAATTTTGTGACGACCGCGACGATGGGCTTAGCTAGTGAGACTTTGCTACATGCCGCTAACGTGTACAACTCAGAAAAGTTCCGAGTTTTCTCTTTTTTAGAACAAATCTAAATAGCAAAATGTAAACGTAACATACCGAAAAAAATGGAAACAAGATTAATTAAATGTATGTGGATTTTTTAAAATCACATTTCCCCTACTTCATAATACATTATTTTATGAGTAAATTAAAAAAGATTTTTCGCGTCTACTTTTTTCATATTTCCTTTTTTTTTTGTGTTACAAATGACATTCAGAATTTTTCCGACGCTGACTGAAGTAAATGTTCTGTTGCAGCATACTGTTGCACTTAAGATTGCATGCTGGACACACGTTGCCGTGTTCGATAATGGATTCCCAGCTAGGCTTAGATCTTCACTCTTGACAACCGGTCGAGGCACGAGGGTTGTTGACAAGTCGGGCAGTTGACAAAATCGGATACAAACGTTGGATGATTTCAGAATTTGTCACAAGTCAAGCAAAGGCGCTTGATGCAATTGGCCACTCTTACAATAGGAGATTACAAAATCGGAGTTCTACTATAAGCTTATCTTTTTGTCGTTTCTAATCTCTACAATTCACTCGCAATATTTTTTCTTCAACCACTTTAGAGTGCATGTCGAGGATACAAAAGGTGACGTTGGATTGGATTTGGTATTCGAAAAAGCCCGCTTGAAAGACAAAGGCGACTACACATGTCTGGCCCAAGTGGATGGACAAGAAGTAAAAGCTACGTTTTCCCTCGTCGTCTATAGTAAGTTTTGATGTCCAATAATACTTTGCTTATTTTGGCCCGAAACGCCGACATGAAAAACGTATTATTGGCAAGGTTTTAATATGTTCTCTACCTATTTTTGTGGTTTACTATGAATAGAACCCATTTCTTTCGAGGAGACGCCCGAGATTCAGCATGCCCCTGAAGGCAAAGATTTCACGATCCGTTGCAAAGTGGGAGGCGATCCTGCTCCTTCCGTTTCTTGGCGAATTAAAGGCAAATCCTTAAGAACTTGTAAGTATTTACTTTTTAATTTCTTTGAACTTTTTCTTTTTTGGAAACTTCAAGTCGGTTGTTAAAAATCCACCTTCATAAAGAGAAAATTCTATGCGCTTATTTCTCGTGGAGACATTTTACTCTATGGTGGTTATAGGAATATTGAAAAGCCGATTAAGTAAGATTACTTTTTCCTTCGCAGCCCCAAGATACGAGGTTACTGCTAGTGGGTTAACCATTAACAACGTAAGCCTAGAGGACGGAGGAGGTTATCTCTGCAAAGCTTCTCAGTATACTTCCTTACTGACTGACTTCAAGGAGAAACTCATCATACTTAAAGTTCAGCGTAAGTTATTTTCTGCTCTTTTTCCAAACATTTGCTCGGTCGTAGTTTCGTGAAATCGGCGTTTTGCTGGGATATCCGCTGCGCTTTATTGATCCCTCACCCACCACACTCAAGCAGCAAGCTTTGACGTTGCGATCCTTCCTACTAAAAAAATCAAGCTCACCTTGGCTTCTGTCGACCTTATCTATTGACTTAATTATCTTGCAGAAAACTGGCTTTGCTACGCGAAGGAAAGAAGATAAATCTGTTTGTTTTTTATATGTAATAGCACTCTTCTTCATGCAGATAAGCCTCGCTGGCCATTGACACACGCCAAAGAAGCATACGGCTTTGTGGGCGGTCAAGTCAACATCACTTGTTCTGCCGTAGCCGAACCTGGCGCCAACTTCACTTGGATTAAGGACAATGAAGTTATCGAGTCAAACGACCACAATCAGATCTTTACTTCGGATCACAACAGCACACTACAGGTAATGCACAAACCACTTGTTAAGACTAAATTGACATAGGCAACAATAAATCAACCACAAGAACAATCAAGTTGATTGCGATTTCCAATCATTTGGAAAGTAAAACAGAATCAAGTTCTATCTGAAAGCCTATAAAACGTTTAAAAAGCGTTCAGCCCTTTTCTCGTTACGGAAATCGAAATCAGTCCCGAAAGGTGCGAATTAGCGCTGAGACCTGGGCGTGCCTGCTTAAATTCTCCACCATAGCATAGTAATCCCAAGCTTACAAGGATTTCTCTTGTACACAGTCAAGTTTTGATGCCATATTTATATGAGTGACAGTAAATGTCGACCACACACCAGTTTTGAGGATGCAACCTAATTTGAGGAACCTTTTGTCTTCATCCAACGGTACTTAATACTTCGATTTGTACTTCATTGAATTTGCTTTCCTTAAAAAAATAATAATAAAAGTTTCGACTGTACATAAGTTACTTAACAGATTCTTGGTTAATTTTGCAGTAGTCTAGTTTAGCTTTGAGCTCTACGGTGTACCGCAAATCTTGAACTAATTTGGAAAGCGATTTATTAATATGTCTAGACTATAATTGTCGTTTTAATGAGTAATTATCGTAATGTTAAAAACGGTACTCGACTTATCATAGTTTCTTATTAGTTAATGATTTTTAGTAAAAGATCGGTCTCATCACATACCACAATAGGCTGCAATGTCGAAGTATTTCAGAAATGCTATGGTTGATTTGACGTTTAGGGCATCGGTGGTAAAATTGCCAGTCCACTTATATCTACAGCGGCGGCAGTACTCTATAGTATGGAAGTAATAACGTAAATTCACCGATAAAGTGTTTTATATTTTCGTTTCTTGAAGCAAGTGAAAGGTGTCGCATAGTGAGTGAAATAGCCTTTTATATATTAACATTTATTGATCGAAGTTTTTGTCCGTCATGCTTATTCCTGTATGAAATGAGTACGACTTTGTTGTTGAAGGCATTTGTTAAATTATTCTTTTGTTAAATTTTGTAGAGAAATATTTTGGTTCCTTTTAACGCATTGCGTTACATATTCGTAATCATTTGTGTCACGATAGCTCCTGAATGCAAGGCCATATAATATTTTACAACGTACAATAAGAAGCAGCGATTTTTCGGCGAGCTTTTTGATGGGCTTTAAATCAGGTTGGCACTTGGAGCGATTCAAGTAAATTTTCTGCAGGACCACTTTAACATATCACTATACAATTGAGGATGTTAAGTGGAGTACTGAAAAAATATTTATGTGAAGTATAGCTTGTTTCGGAAATAAAAAACTGCACTTTAAAATTCTAATTGTTGCTATATTTCACGAATTCCAGATTCACGTATATGATGAGTCAGTATTTGGTGATTATGTGTGCAAGGCAACAAATCAGTTTGGTACGCTGGAACGTGTCATCGTATTGGAAAAAGCACCGAAGCCAGCAATTCCTGCTTTCCGGATCAAAGTAAGCATAAACCTGTAACTTTTTTTATAGCCATTAGTACTAAAGCAGATGAACTTAATACATTCTGCATTTTGTATTCATACAGGTAGCTCGCCCTGACAGCATGGTGCTCGAAATGAGTGAAGCAGACATGCAAGAACAGGCAGACCAAGGTCCAAATTCTAACGTGCAAGGCATGATGGAAGTCACAGGATACAAAGTGCAATACAAGTTGCCTGAACAGGATTGGACAGCTGCACAGGAAGTCGAATTTGACAAAGGTGATAATCTGAGAAATTTCCAGTCGAAACATTAATAAAAAATAAAACTCTTCAGATCTCTAAGTAAACTAATTTTAACATAAACATAATTTGGTTTCACGATTTAAATTATCTTCCCATGGTTAAATACGTGATAAACTTCCACGTTTACATAGTTCTTTACCTGTTTACTTGCTGCATTTTTTTGCGAGAACAGTGTAAGCTTCGGCCTACTGTCATGTAACGTTGTGTTCCTGAAATTTGCAAAGTATAAATTTCAGGAGAGCACCACACCACATGGTGAAGGTTGAGAGTCTGCGTCTTTTGTAATAAAAAAAAAATCTTTATTTAAAATTTTATGTTACTTAATTTGAATTCACTGTATCTTCCCAATAGTTTTACCCTGAGTTTGTCAACTGTTACACGTGTCTATTTATTAAATAAAATAAACTGAGAAGAGCACTAATTTTATATTATTTGTTGACAGAGAATGACGGCAAAGGTTATTTGCTTACCGGTTTGTTACGGGACACGTTGTACAACGTTCGAGTTTCAGCAAGGACAGCAGGTGGATACAGTGATTTCTCATCGGAAAAGTCTGACAGGACGAAAAGAGTAGTTCCGACACCAGCACCGATCAGCGAGACAGCAAACGGTCAAGTCGCTCGTGTTTCTTTGACGCTCATTTCAGCAGCATTATTAGCAGCTCATTTTTATTGCTAGACGTGTAATAACTGTTGATTTCTGAAGTGTTCATATTGTTTTCCTACGTTTTCAGTCATCATTTAGAGAAATAAGCGAGGAGATTTTTAAAGCCAATTATTCATTGCAGACTTAAATTTTTGCTTCGTACCATAGCAACGTTCTATACCAAAAAAAAATTAAGTTCGTGCTATTCCGACAAAACATTATATCAAGAGATCCCACTCATTTTCACCGTTTCTGTGTTTCAAGAATGCCGCTACATCTTTCGCTCCGAAGACGATTTGGGTGATCGTATTTCGTAGCAATATCTGTATGATATTGTTTTTCTTGAAGCCGTTGCGCTGAACGTGACCGTAATGGTGTTCGTTGTAGCGTCTATTCCTTTGAGTATAGAGAAATATTACTCGTTTGTACAGTCAGCGAGCGCAAAATCATTTGTAGTTGCATGGTTTTACGGGCGTTTTTCTTGGAGTAGAATGTACATTTTGTACAAGTTTCTTAACATTCTAGATCCTTCTGAAAAGACACGTATTGAAATTAGAACTTGTGAAATCGCGAAGGAACTTCTTGTGTGTGGCGTAATTATTTTCCACCCTTTTTTCCGAGAATTTTCATCTTGATCCTCGCGGTCTTTATTAACTAGCGAGGCTACCTTAATATTCTTTCATTACTGCTATTTTTAAGTGATTTTGTAGAATGTATTTTGGGTTGTGCATAATATAGCGTATTTGGACCCTTTTTAAGGGAATAAAAATATCGCAATACAGTTTAAACCGTACCATACTTAGTTATTGATGTCGTCAGTATAAGCAGCATAGCCTTTCCTCGTAGGGAAATTTATCAGAAAACCGATGACTACAGCATTGAATATTGTACACCGTGAAAAACATTGCTATCTTTCGGCAAGTTTCAAAATTAGACACAGTGACTTGTATGGCCAGGCTCGAAAGTTCAGTATGTGCAGAAGACGTTAAAACAGACATTCATAATTGTAGTGCTCTTTTACACAACTTGTAATACTGTGCCAAGGGAAGTACTACATTTAAAAGTTAAATTTGCCCAAGTTTTCCAGGAAGTGGACTTCGTATTGGGAAGTTCACAGCAAGGTGAACGTTCACACAACTTAACAATCAAAACGTTTCGGTGATTGGTAGGTGAGATACAATAAGTAATGGAATCTCAGATATTTTACTTGCGCTTGGTAAAATACAAGAATTCTACAGTACTTTCGAAAGCGTGCAGTTTCATGACACGCATTTCTAATTATGATAAGATTTCTGATTCTCGACAGTTTTTAATTGCACACGAAGGTGTTTTGTGATATATTCATTTCGTTCCACTCTATGTTAATTCTTTGACTCCTGTTTTGACAACACAAATCTAACTCCTTTGCCTTGCGCTGGCATCTTTACAGGACTTTTCAACTTCTATAGCATAATGTTGTATACTGTATTACTAGAAAAGAAACGATCGATTATGCAGATCGATAACGCAATTCCCGTGGATATAGCCTCACCACTTTTTGAGATATGCAAACGAAATTAAGATGCTCATATGGGGGCATGTTAGCCTACACGTCAGAGAAAGCAAACATTAAAAAAGTCTTCCATATTTAAATTGCAAACCTCTTCTCTTTTGTTTTTCATTTCTTCTTTTTATTTAAAAAAGAAAAAAACTTACTACCCCAGTAACTTGCGAAAGCCGTAGGAGGAAGTTCCCGTTTGGAATCTGAGCTTTGAAAGATATGGCAGAATAGATGGAGAGATAATTTTATGGTCATGGTTTCAGAGTTAGAGGAAGTGTACATAGAGGGGAGCCACCAGTAAATGATTAGCTTATAGATGAAGACGTCGTCTCCCGCCTGCCTCTTATGCATCTAATGAATGAATAAGGCATCTTATTCTGTATTCATTGCCGTACAACATCCTAACGTAATTCTTTCTTTTCGTGGACACTTGAAAACAAGGCGTAGCAGGGGCTCCGTCGACTTGGAACCATAACCAAACGCTATTCGGGAGATTGAAAATAAGCCCGTAAGAAAACCGGGCGTACTGAGATCGAAGCTTCTTGAACCTAGGCTTTTATGCGTGCAGCAAAAGAACTTGACTAACCGTGACCACGGCTTCTGGGGCAGCATGCATAAAACTCCCTAATCAAGGCATCATTAGAACTCCTTTGTATGGTCGAAGGAAGGCAGTAGCCCGACGAACTCTGCATACTAACGATCACAACGGCCATTTTTTCACGGATAAGGGAAAGAACCGATCGTCAACATACTCTTAACTTTGGGCAAGCAATCACTGTCTTTCGCAGCACCAAATTTTGAGAATGTTCAGGTATTCAGAAAGGAGTGATTTGATGCGTGTGCATTGCAATCTTAGACACGATCGACGAACATTACATAATCTGTCAAAATTCTCACACGTTTACAACTCCATGGTTCGCGCTCTAACAAAAACTGACCTTTACTAAACTGCCATGGGTCACTGGATCCTGGAGAACGGCCTTTAAATTATCAGTTAAATTACACGCCTGGAGGTGGCGCAAGCTTGCTATGCATCTTCAAACAGTTTTTTAAATGCCTGTCGGGAAGCTATAAATTTTGAGTACATTTATATTCTTGCTTATAATATTTGCGTAAATACAATTTACCTAGATGTTCCCGAAGGTAAGAAACGTTTTGTAGTTAAGAAGTTCATATTGTGTGAATATTACTTTCACAATACGTGTACGGGTACTTATCTATTAATTTATACGCCACGTCAATTTCGAGGTTAGGTTAGGTTTGGTATGTTAGGTTAGGCGGAATTAAGTTGAATTAAGTAATATTTTCTCACCAGAGATTTTCACACATTTTCACAATTTGACCCTGTAATTTACAAAAAAAATGGTCGCATTTTTTGCAAAATTCATACTAATCTTACTTCATCTACTTCTACTGAAGTTAAAATCTATCAGTTTTGAAAAAAAGGTAACTAAAATAGAGCACTAATTTTACAGGGCGAATATTAGAAAAGCACCCGTGTATGTTCAAGAAGAAAACCCGGCTTGTACACTTTGTTTGATCAGTAGTACAAGTCGGCCTATAGCCTAGATCACACCAGTGAAAATGGAAAGAAAGAAGTTAACATTATTGTTAATAATATTATTATTACTTAGCCCACTTGGGAAATTCACAAA
The DNA here is from genome assembly GCA_022885665.1 of Triops longicaudatus. Lineage (NCBI taxonomy): Eukaryota > Metazoa > Arthropoda > Branchiopoda > Notostraca > Triopsidae > Triops > Triops longicaudatus. The sequence goes on from JAGQDJ010000067.1 coordinate 203,460, forward strand.
CTTATTTGCGTACAAAATTAAGCCCACAGTTAATATCTGTGCTTTTACGAGGTGTAGCTATACGAGTATTCACTGTTTATTTTGCCTTTCTCGTTCCATATCCGAGAGTCTAATGGGGAACATTGTTCACTATATTAGAGTGCATATGTAGGCCATATAGCTAAGTCGGCCCATGTGACTGTCGAATCCATACCTTTCTTTCTGTTCTTTTGTCGCTGTTTGACTAACGTTTAAATCATGGGCCTCGTCTTCTGATAATAGCTACTCCGTAATAGATTCATTATTCTACATTATGCTAGTGTATACACCATTTAAACGTACACTCATAAGAGGACCAGACGTGCTAGGACTGTCGTCAAGTCTGTGACTTACTGCGAACTCGAAAGATGTTTGTGAATATTTGCATTAGAGTTTGTGAAAACCGTATTCCAGGAAAACCATAGCGCTAGGATTTACCGGCCAAGTGGAAAAATTCGCGAGGCATGAAAACTAGCTAGATGTGACATCACATGGACAATTCTACGTCTTACAACTCCGCATGTTATGCTTAGTTTAGTCAACAAATCGCAAATGTACCAAAGTAAACCCATGACTAGGGGGAAAAACCATGCGACATTGGTAGTTTGTGGCCACTTAGTCATTGCCGAGTCGTGAAAACTGCTCCGATAGCACGACAGTGGTAGTGGAAGAATAATAAAGCTTAGTACACAAAGATCAGGGCCGTAGTTAGTGGAGTTAAGGGGGGTCAACCTCACCAAACGTTTTTATATGATAGGAAAGATAAAGAAACACCAAAATGTCTGAAAAATTGCATGCGGTAAAAACCCCACACAAAACTCCAAAACCCAGATCCGAGCCCATGTGTGAACCGAAACTCTGTTATGGGTCTGTATACTACTAAACATTCCAACACCACGGACAGAAGTAAACCCAGACGTTAAATTAGGGATTTTGTAAGTTAGATTAAGGACTTTACGCTGGTCTTCTGTAATTGACATTACGAAAAATAGATTACAGGGCTATCTTTCTTTAATTCCTTTAAAATTGCCTAAAATCCTCGCCCTAGCTAATGCAGAGTAGATCGAAATACAGTATAAAGATTCCGTTAAAAAGGTATCTTTATATAGTGGACTAAAATTGACGCGTGTTGGTCAAAGTTCACAGCAGCGGGCTATTGCCTTGGAATGTCATGTGTGGACATCATAAACAATGGCCGCTAATTTGTTTAGCAAGGGTCTACCGTATTGACACACAATCTTATTTTAGATACAGAAAAAGCAGGATCAGCCTATAATTGTTCATAACTTATATAGAATCACATTTTTAGGAGTAATCTTTAATTTATTAGAACATTTTTAAATGCCTTAAGACTCCAGGTAACTCTTTAATTCCCTAAATTATTACCTACGATAGTTCTCACTCTTAAAGGTTGACCATTTTTCCTTAGTTCAAAAATGGGACAATTTTCCTCAGAAAAGTTGTGGTTTCTGAAGGAAGACTTCACCATCTTTTATCAGTAACAATCTATTAGAAATTTTGGGTAAATGCAGGGTAGACTGACATTGCCATTACTTCAAAAACACAAAATGCAGCAAAAAGCTCCTCGAACATTTAAGGTCCACTTAAAAAAACACTGGAAGTACCTAGTTATGACCACGTTAGAGGGAAGGCTCGCAAATACGAAAATGTGAGAGCTCCGAAAAAGAGCTCTCCAAAATGACTGCAAAACTTTCATAGCCATAGTGAGAATAAAGGTTTCATTGAGCCTTTGAATGTCTTGAATGCATTATTGTTCCGAATAGGAAATTAGTTAAATTGAAAAATCAATCTTGCAACTCTCTCCTTTTTTGTAAAAGTAAGAAATCGGACATTTTTCAATACCATTAGCCTACTATTAGCATTTTTTTCGGGGTGGTGGGGGTGGGGAAGAGGAGAATAAATTTGCTATGAAAATCTCAGAAACAGAATGAGTCGTTTTGCAATTATTGTCCTAAAAATTCAAGTCAAGTTGCAAAACTTGGAAAACTATACAACCAAAACAGCTCAATACATTTTAAAGAGTTTTACATAATTCCTTTAGAAAACCAAAATTGCTCTAACGAACGAACCAGTATTTTCGTAGTCAGCATGAACAATAAAACTCAAAAATTGCTTTGATGTAGCTGATTTACTAGTCAATTTTTTAACACACCTTGAGACTTTATTATTATTTAGCTAAGATACAGCATTGATTGTCAAGAGTATCTTTTAAAAACGCTCTCAGTATTACGAAACTGGTACTTTACCTAATTTGGCCTCAGGCGCCAATTTTTTTTTCTTATAAAACTTCTTGAAAATTTTTAAAAAATTTAATGGTTTTTAACTTCAAATTCTTATATTTAAATTTTCGATTGTAAATTTTCGATTTAAATTACGCTTTACTGAAACGTTCGTTGGCGAAGAATTTTTTCCAGACTATAGGCATAATCGCGAATTTCCATAAAACGTTATAGGTTGACAAAATCGGAATCCTACTGTACTTTTTATAGCTACTAAAAACTGAGAAGACATAAAGAGTTTGTGTCATGTATTCTTTATAAATTCTGTGAAAACTTGTATTAGCGTTTACGCCGTGTAAATTTCATTCCTCATTGGCATTCAACCACCTGCTAGTGTTTCTCAACTTTGCCACGCCGGAGACATTGTGTTATACTTTTTGCCTTCGTATCAGGGGCGATCTGAGCAATATTTTTGGTCACAAGCTGACCAGTTCCAGTTTTCCTTCTTTCCTACTCACTATATACGGACAGTGCGTAATAGTCTTATCACCTTAGTCCATTCGTGTCACCTACAGCTGCTGCGCAACTGACGTATGCGCCAAATAATTGATCTACGTAAATTATGCCCTACTCACGATCATGGACGTTTGTTTCCCCGAACGTATACCCAAACAAGAAAAAAAGAACAAGATCAACAACAAGTGTACTTCTAAAAAGCTAAGCTTGTAGGAAGAACTGGATTGATTAAACTTTCCCTTGATCCTTAAATTATGTTCCTGAAAAGACCCTTCGTTGACAAGGGTTCTCGTTATCCCAGTCTATAACTGTGCGTTTAGTGGGAACGTTAAACGTTCTTGACCACTTGCTCTTTGGTGAAACATAATGCACCACGCCCTCTCTTTGCTGAGCTTCGTAAATGGCTCGAATTTGAGCAGGAGAATTGGGATTCTTCTCTCTCCAGGTGTGATGCAGCACAGTATGGAGGTAATAACCTCATAACGCACTCAGTAGGGGGCTTAAATCGCCCCAAAATTTGCCTTTGAAGTTTGAGCAGTTGATGCGATTTGTCTGCGTTCTGAGGGCTAGAAGGACTGGTGTTGAAGACCGCAGAGTTTTCTGGGGAAAAGCGTTTCCAAGTTCTCAATCTTTTAGCAGATAGTTCATCGTTATTAGGCTATCAATTCCAAAGAATACAAATCGACGTCCTAAAAGAAGATGGATTGGGTATTTTTCCCTCGAATGTACATTACTCGCACCATAACGTCTCTAAGCCTAACTGCATCACAATAGCTGTAAATTTTGCTTTTCTTGTTGAATTGTGGATTTCTTCATTCGTTGTTTAGTCCTTCTAGTATTTGAGCGAGGCAAAAGTCAGGAAGTGTTTATTCGTTTAAAAACTTGCCCGACAGTGTTTATTTTTGCTTTGACGGACAAAGCGATGTATCTCGTATTCGAACAAAAATTGAATATATTTTAATATTTCCCTTAAGCTAGAAAAGTAGTTTCATTTTAATTAAAGTCACCTTTCTACGGCGATAAAGGGAAATATCGTGTTTGCTTTAACAACGCACTGTACTAACGGGCAAATTTCGCCAAAAGTCCAGTTGAAATGAAGGCTTGTTTTTTTCTGCTTGGTTCATTAAAATGTTGCTTAACAAGGTTCGCTACTTTTCCATGCCCTGTTGTATGGAAAGTCCTCTACAGATCGCTTTAACGAGCCGTCCTTAGGACGCGCGACACGAAGAGATAATGCTACAGCCAAGTTAACGACAAGAAGCTTAGAAATCCAGCGCTTTTCCTTTATAGTTCAGCACTTTTAAAGACGTCGCGATAGTTACCGTACTTTAATCTTTACCTTTTGTTCTCTCGTTTGTATCTCGCTATAAGATAACCGAAGCAGTGGCCAATCTTATTGCTCTAACAGTTAGATTGAATGCTTGCTTGGCTATCACTCAGCTTCCAAATGTGAAGAATTTCCTTGCTGTTAATCCTTGACTTTAAAGAGTATTGATGCTTACGAGCTTCGAATAACTGTACGAATTTCAGTGACTTGTAACCTTAGTAACGTTTTAGCGCACCGTAGGCTATGGCTGGTCTCTAATTTCTGTGGGAATTCAAGGAAGGAAAGGGTAATATTGGATTCAGTGGCTGCGTTTTCCGATAGCATCTTTATGGGTAAAGGGTTTTCTATGACAGGAAAGGAATCTTCCCGGGGCCACGTAGTGCTTAAAGGTTTGAAGTAAATCTCGCAGCGGTGTCGTTGCCATTCAACTCTGTGTGTGTGATCAGGTTTGGTTACTGATTCTATCGTAGAGCTATTCGAATGCCAATTTCCTTCTTAAGAAAATAACGCTAAAACGGTAAAAAAACTCGCTCATTTCGGTGTGACTGGTTGACGTTGTCCTCAACTAGCTGCCTGTTACTTCCTCGTCCGGTGCTACCTTATTACCATTTAAGATTTTCTGTGACTAAAAGCTACAAAACGCAAAAAGAGGCCAAGAGACGTCATATTAAAACAGGATATTTTTAAAGTAAACCAGTTTTTATTACTTCACTGATGATCCAATAGATTCGGTTGCCCATTTATGAGGTCACAAACGCTATTAGGAAGAATTATACACCAGTTGTGCAATGAAGCACATGTAGAAATTTGCTTCATGGCGCACTTTCCTATTGATAGATGTTGCACCCTCCAAATAAATCATCAAAAGTTAAAAGGAAAACTGAGTAAATGAGTAAAGACCATGAATTAGTTTCAACAAAATACGTATTTATTATTTTCCTTTATCTTTTTTCACGGTAGGATTATTAATTCAAGTGTAATAAATCATAAGTTAAGCCGAGCATTTCTGGTTATGAATGGCAAATTGTTTTCAAACAGGGATATTACCCAACATTTACGGTAAACTTCAATAGTTTTGCTTGTTTTCTTGAAATGTAGTAGGCTTATTATTGGGGAGCGCGTTTCACATACTACACGGTAGAATATTAATAGTACAAATGTCTATCCAATAGTTTTGGCGACAGTCCAACGTTAACGAGCGCCTAGTTACCGGGAAAATGAGCATTCAAGCGCCAGTATATGGGGTCTCCACCGGATCGTGGACAGTAAAAATGTCGTGAAGCGAACGACAAAAAAGAGAGACGTTCAAACAATGGGGAATTAACGAGTTGCGACACTGGTGCTAAACTTTGGTTATAAAAATAGAGAAAACTTTCACAAATAAAAGGACGCGAGGTTCAATTGTTCCGAAAACTTTGACAGTTTCGTCTCTGGTTAGTATTGCTGGTATGAAGAGAGAGAAAATGTGCGAATCATTTGGAAATCCTCTGTGAGAACGCGTTAGTAAATACTGCCGGTCTCAAAAAAGGGTGAAGAGGTATTCCATAAGCTACAGAGTATATCGCGTAATGTACGGAAGCTCTCGTAGGGTCTATAATTATGTGACGTAAAAAGCAAGGAAGAAAGTAAGTTATGGTTGAGCCTGAACCTTAATTGTTCTGCACCCCCCGAATTAGCACATCCTCTCTTCTCCCCCTAAATCTAACCCCCTTTATTTTTAAAGGGAAACTGTAGCGTAAAGAAAAAAGGCACAGGTAGGGGGTTGAGTGACCAGGTAACTTCCTGCATTTAACGTTGTGTGAGCTCCTTTCTAATTCCGGTTTACTAATTCACCCCCCCCCCCCTCCCCCTTCTTTTTACCTCCGTTGTAAGAAGTAGCCTCAGCACATTTAACGGTTGTTTTTTACTGAGAAAAGGGTGACTGATTTTGATAGCCACTTGTATTTTACTTATGCTCCAAATAAAGTGCAGTACCTCATCTTTTGTAAAGCTTTTCCTAAGGAGAAATAAAAGGTTGCTACCCGAAATATAAAAGGCAGGAAAAAATGGGAAGGTAAAAAAAGAAGCTAAAAAGCGAGATGGAAGATGTTCCCCGTCGAAGGTCTCCTCTTGCACAAAGGAGGAGATTCCTTTGATCACTCAATAACTGGATATGAGATGGCCAGATAAGGTTCGGTATTGGGGTATGGAAACACGACCAAGAAAAGAAGTTAGATAGTTGCAAAGTTTACACAAGCCTCCGAAGTCTGTCAAGCTTTCTCTTGCGATCGCACGATAACATAAATCTCTGTTAAGTGTGTATGCAAATCCAATAACGGGGTGGGGTTGTGAGGCGGTGTTCAAAGATTAAGGCCAAATATATTTTGATATTGGGGAAAAACGGCTACATAGTGGATCAACATTTTGTAGTTATGGAAGAGGTGAAAAAATAAATAAATAAGTGTGGCTATCCGAAAATGCTCTATGTGAATGCAGTGTCATTTTTCTTCGGGCTTGTTTGCGAAGGGTGCACAACAGCTGGTTAAATTGTCCGGAGTGCGCAGTGAATAATCTTTTATTTTTCAACGTCAAAATAAACAACGTGTTTTTTTGCGAAATATTTATGGCGTACGTTAGAGCACGAATAGTCATCTGCTACTTCAGTTCTGTTTTCCTTCTTAATTTAGGTATAGTGTACAAAGCAGGAAATGAAGAAGTCGTGTGATAAAAGAAAAGGCTTTGCGGCACTTGTTGGAATCTTGTCAAGAAAGCCTTTGATGGAACATATCCCACTTTGATAGTATAGTGTACTAAAAAAAATAATAATCCGTGATTATTGCTGCGAATGAACTTAAAGCGCTTTTCTTGTATAGAGACATGTTTCGATTTTCACGTCTAGATTTATATACCTAGGAGTCGTTTTTTGTAAAGTTTTCCATTTTCTTCTTAGAACGTAAGTGAGCTTTTATATTGGGAGTTTATGGCTAATTGGCAATACTGCGTGCTTTGGAAACCGGCTAAGTTGAATATTCCTGGACTTAACAGCAAGTTTATCTAGAAATCGTGAATACTCTTGATATTGTCCTTTTTGCAGAATTAATGGATAAAACGGAAATTAATTCCAAGTTGTGGGAAGAAATAGTGTGGAATTTGCGTCTACAAGTGTACTAAAGCTAACCGTTGTTCACTGAACTGTGTTGCACGGACTTTCTCGTTCCAAACCGAGTACCTTTTCCTAAAATCGTAAATTCCAGTTTGAAAAACCGTGAGGCGATTCCTCCTATCTAAAACACATACGTCCAGCAGATTCAGTCTCCGCCATGGGAGATATGGAAGCCGCTTTTCGAAACAAGGTGCTTTGTTTTGTCGACATGGTCGCCTGTGGTACGACCTTTAATGACGCAGACTCATTAATAATCGTGCTGTATGTGTGGTCCTGTGACACAATAAAAAAATAGAACGACCACACACGATTCCTTTTTTTCGGATTTGTTCATGCAGGCCAAGAAATCGTTATCACTTTGAATCAAACTTACCCACTACAATTTCTAAATTAAACCGCTTTAGTTCCAATATTTACTCGTGATTATTTTTATTAGATGAAAATTCAACTTGAAAATGGTTGCCACGCCTGGTTTCGGTAGGTGCTTCAAAGTCGAACCGTGTATCTCTTCAGGTCCTGATAGCTAGTGCACGATATGTTTATCTCGTCTTAGCCATCTATTTACGAGGAGTTAGAAAACTTGCTTCTTTCCTAATGACATAACAAGTTTACGAGGAATTAAAACGAAATCTGAATAAAAGAAAGCCGCGCACCGGAAACGCTAGGTCATCAGCTCTTACGTCCCAAAAGGACTGTCTGTTTTTTTTTCCAGGGAAAAGAATCTTACGATTTTGAAGACTGAATATTTACACAAGGCAAACGTGATTGACATCAATCTGGCCGCAAGGGGTCATGGATGGACGACGGTTATTGTCTAGGTTTTTACTTGTTCCCCTCTCTTCGCTTGGGCGGGAAAAGTTGTTAGCAGAGTCGCATGTATCGGCGAGTTTTATTGATCAACGTGGAAAAGACGACTTTGCCCAGGGTAATTTAGCTAATACTTTCCGGGACAAAATTCGTTGGCTTTTGTGTACCATGATAGTGTCGAGAAAGGTCCGAGTCATACTCAAACAATTTAGACCTTCCCACTATCGGTGTATTTCTAATACGTGGTTGGTATTGTTGTACTGGCCGGAGCGATGCTCGCTTTCAGAACATGCATTAGCCGAATGGAAAAGTTATTGGACTTGAAACTTCGGGGTTCTGAACTAGGACGAGGGACTCGTTTTTTAACGGTGAATCACTCTAATACGTCCGAAACGCGTATTGTCGACTATTGTTAAGGTCGTTGTGAACGTTTCAAGGGTTTGTGGAAACCATTGTTTAACCAACGCGAAGTCTTCCATAAGAGCTTTAACTAAAGAAAAGAACTATTATTGTTGAAAGTTTTTGTTGCTACAGAAATTCTACATTTTATCATAGGAGTTCCAATGAAACAAAGATGAAAAAAGATGCTATGAGCCCTGAGCCAGGATGGAGGGTAGGTTTTTAATTGCTTGGCATGACTTGCGGAATTGTTGCCCCTTATAGCAAAGAGAAAAAAACTGATTACTGGTTGGGGTTCCATTGAAGAAAAAGTGTACCGAAATAGTTGGGAAGTGAGGAGTTTTTGTGTCTTGGGCGGTGTTCGCCTATATAGAGCAACGCCGCATCGCAGCAGCACATGTACAGGTGCAAAAAGGTAAATGGACTCTCGCACTAGGAGGGCCAAGTGCATTGTTGTCCACTATATTTGAAGTATAGAACTTGCGCTGCCCTGTATTGCGCCAGACGGGAAGACAAATGGTATCAGCTTCTTTTTTTCCAGCTGCAGGCGCTCTTCCTTATTACAGAGTTAAATGACGAACAGCGATATTTCGCTCATTTTTCATGGAAGGGTTTGTGCAACATTATTGCCTAGAAAGTTTAGAAACGCTACTTAGCTAACTGGAAGAAAGTTATTACGCCAACGTAACATAACGTTCGCGATGCACAGCCGGTGCTTGGTATTCACACTAATAACACGTGTAGAAACCTTCCGGGTTTTTAGCAATTCCTTATATGGTTAACACGAGCACGGCAAGTTTTTGTTAGTAATTTATTTCTTATTTTATTATGCATCTTTTCGAAGTAATGTTCACCAGTCAATGAATGCGTTCAAATGTTTACTTAGTTGTATAGCAGTGTTTTATTATCATTTTGTACAGATAATATTCTTAGCATCTTCTCTAAACAAATAACAAACGAATAAGTGAGATGTGTCACGCATAATATCGTCACTGAGTACAGTCATGGTAGTGTGAAACACATTACATATTGCGACAAAGTAGGGTGAGCCTTAGGGAACAATAGAGTACATAAGGGTCGCAATTCGATGGAATTGTTATTCGATCTTCTATCACTTCTTCGTGAAGCTTGTCAATCAACCAAATTTAGATCGACTGAAAATAGCAGCCCTTAATACACCAGACACTGATCTTTCTTTAAGTAAGGAATTATGATTGTTGCTTTTTTTAAATTGAAAACTGAAGGGCACAGAGAAAGGAGCACCGGTTAAGGAGTTATAATAACCTTTGGAGTCAATGGTAAAAATATTTTCACAATATATTTTTAAGATTCTGTAAGTGAGGATAATTTTTCGTCTATTTGAATATCAATTTCCGGGTCTGGTTCCTGGTCGCTGATACCCTCGTCCACGACGTCAATGTCTTCTTTGGATTCCTCCGCGTCTGGACTGGAACCGCAACATTCGGGACAATAACGCTCTTCTGCCGTGGATGAGGAGGAGGGCACGCTGTTGTTGTTCAGCAAAAAATGTTTGCCACATCGCAAACACTCTTCTTGTGGCTCACCTATAGAACACATCAGAAAAGAAAAAGAAATTAGCCATGTTGCTTTTATCTCTTCCGTAAAGAATGACACAGAGAAAAGAAGATTATAATAGGGTAGTTGCAAAATCCGAAAGAAAAGAATGACAGTTCTTAGATAATTTGACCTGACTGTTCATCATTTACATAAACAGACACGGAAAGGACCATTTGGCCTTTTCCCTTATTACGATCATTATGAATTCTGGAAAGACAGTTTGCGTCCCACAGTCGCGTTCTGTTTCTAAGGGTTCTCTTGGATGCTTGCGGGCAAGTTAAGAGATGCAGGGGGCTGATTTCAGTGGTTTCCCTGTACTTTATGGTTAAGCACCTGGCGATAATGCAGCCTAGAGCAGAGCAAGGGGAACCCAAGGAAGAACTTTTCATCCAGTTCTTGGGCTTGTATAACATTTCGATTATTAGAAGGCTGCGAGCGTCTTGTAATGACAGTGTCGTGTCCGTTGAAGAAACTAAGGCGGTTACAAGGCAATTTTTATGAAGTTGAGAAGCGAGACACGAGTCGCTACGGGCGTTTTTCAGAGGCAAGCGAGCCTTTTCCCGTAGCGTTTAAACTGCAGAACAACGAGGGGTTTGATCCATAGCTTTAATGAGATTAGGGTGGAATAAGGAACTCGGGGGTCAAGTATTTAGGACCATTACATCTGGAAACCCATTGTTGGAAAGTTCCTCGGTCGTGATCGTTTATACTCAGGTGTCAAAACAGGAATCCAATAACATTGGGCTTTGACTCCTGTCTAATTGGCAGATTGACTTCCAGGCTTCCAGGGTTAATGAGGTACGGTAGCTGAAAAACGTTCGAAGGCTTTTTATTCAGAACAACGAAGAAGTCAGTTGGACAAAGAACTAAAATGCCACTATATTAGTTGCTTACAGACGATTAAGGACATCGAGACCTAAAGGCCGTCATATCACATCTCGATGACGTCATTCTCACCGTTTCGTTTGTAATCCTGAAACGACGCGGAAGAAGTCATCACCCAATCAATAGCGACAGAATGCATTGAGTAAGCATCACTGGTTCTTAAACTCTATATTGCTTCCTACTTTACGTCGGCCTACGAGACAACCTGTCAAACAACGCCGTAAACGTGATTACGTTTTGCACCATTCAACCTAGTTTCTGACCCGCGAACCCTGGTGCAACACCGTTACTCCTAAGGGCAAGCATGACATTAAACGACCAACAAACGAACAAAATAAAAAGTAAATTAATAGACTAAATTTTCTTTGTTAGCTAGGCTAACGCAAATAATAACATATAATAAATTATTATAATCGTGTTTAAAAATTAAGATTATTGACAACCAAGTGGACACTGCTAGTGAAGGAGCTCCATCAATACGTCTTGTTTTCTATTTGTCTATTTAATTTTATTTATTTAAGGTAAGGCCACACTAAGTCCCTAATGAACCTTTTTTGGTTACGCAAACAGAGGTTTTACTGGATCCGATTAGACCTGTGTTTTTTTAAAAGATTCTTTTTATATGCAGAAACTTTTGGCCGGTGGTTTCAATAATGGCATCGAAAGTCACACACACGTGTGGGATGACGAGATGGTACGGCAGAGGGAGAGAGAAAGAGGCACTGGTATTCCAAGGAAGCGAAAACAGTTATAAAGTTTGTGCTCCTACCTTCGTGGGTTTTCATATGGGCTCGTAAATTGCAGGCTAAAGCGAACCGTTTGTTGCAGAGTTCGCAAGCATGGGGTTTGTCACCTGTAATAAATAGAAAGAAACAGCTCATTAGTATGCAAGTCCTCATCACATCCCGAAAACTTGCTCTTTTTCCTTCTCGAACAACCATCAAATGAGATGCTATGCTTCCCCTCTTTTGCATTTCCTTTGTAATATGCGGCCTTATCGGTTTCAAATATCGCTTACTTTTGTCCACTGTGCAGTTTAACGTTCACGAGGAAAAAAAATGGGTTATATGAGCTTTAATGATCCAAATATGCATAGGTGTTCTATTTTTTATCAGTGGCGTAAAATCTCCCCCGGTTGACCTAAGAAACATTGACCGAAAATATGGAGGGAAAAAAAGAAAGATGGGAGTGCGACATAATTTCAAACCAGTTTAATCATTCCAAGATTCTTTATGGGCGCTGGGGAATATTTTGATAACTGTAATCTCAACCCTTTACAACAATTACTAGCACGAAGAAGAATTCAGGACCTGAGCAAGTGTATTCTGTAATACAACTGTCCGGTACGAAGGAAGCGATCAGTTTTATAGCCATCTCATACTTGTTCTTGTAATAAAATAATTCTAAAACAAAAAAATAACTTGGCAAGTTGACTCTGTCCTAGAACTAGGATAGGTGATAGTATTCGAAATACAAAGGCAAAAAATTCTGGGCTACTGGAAGTCCTTTTGTTACATACTAGAGAAGCCTTAATTTAGAAAATTCCCAAATCATAAACCAAAGGTTACCAAAGCCAATAAAAATATCTACTTAGCTTGAATTCGCAATTTTTTTTTTATGTCCAACAGGAACCTTCACAAACCTTCAATCTTCACGTTTTATCTGTATGAATTAGTATTATTCCAAGGAATTCCAAAGTATTTCCCAACACCTTGGTATACAGTAACGTTGAAGTATTTGGTACCCCAGTGACAAACTTACAGGGTGTAAGCGTAACTGAAATAATCTTGACAAGAATACGCTAATTAGGATATGGATGCTGGTAAATACTTACAAATGCAACATAAAAAGAAGATTCTGCAGAACTATTTCATGGTAATAGCTACGAATGTAATCGGGTTGAGAATGATTTCGTACTTGAAAGAAATGCATAAAAAATTATCACAAACTCACTACTTTTTGGATATTTTTTTATTTACACTGGAAAATTTTTACAAGCCAAGTTGCTCATATTTAAACAATTCTACAAATCACGAAAAACGGTTTAAACCCTAACCCGTCTACCAAGTCGAAGGAGCAAAAACACAGCAGGTGTGTCATGCGAAAAAAGAACAAGTAGCATCGAAAAACCCGAGCACAAGTCAAACCTTCATATAACTCAACGTCTTTTTTTGGATGAAGAACCCATCGTAACCTGAGAATATCGCAAGTAAAGGCTTTTGTGTAGGCTGCTCGCCCAATAATTTTACCTCCTGTTATCCCAATTAACAGACACAGAGAAGCATGACTTCCGTCAGGAAATTTTGAGCCAAAGATGGACACAAAAAAGGCGAACGAGAAAAACATTATCAGTCTTGAGATATAATATGGAGCTAGTCAATGGGTAGCGATGCATCACAAATGGCTCAACTCCAAGTAAAGGCTTGAAGTGTTTTTCTTTTCTTCGAATTTCCAGGTTTCAATGCGTTCGGCTAACATCTCTTTTATCCCCGACAGACTTCTTTTTATAACTGGAGTAAATGATAGCTACGGTAATCACAGCTTCGTGGGAAGTAGGATGAAGACAAGGATATCTAAGCCTTCCAATCCAATAACAGAACCTCAGACGTTCACCTGATCTGCAATATGCCCAATGGGAGGCACACCAGGTGTTAAGTTTAGTTCTTTGGTGTACTTAATTCCCTGTTAGATTTCCCGTTTAAGCTGGATGTGAAACTACGGTAGTAAATTTTGAGAAACATGCTGATTTGATGCATGATTGGGTCCGTGTCAAAAAAATACTTACCAGTTCTACTACATTTCTGGGAACTTTCCTCATCACACTAGTTTTCTTGATGGTTTCTTGACCAAAGCTAGTAAGGAACTGTGATATAGGTATATTTTAAGCTACAGCGCTCTATTTGATTTGTTTGTCCTAGTTCTATTACATACAATTGAAACCCTGATAAGCGCAGCTTGTTTCCGAAAGCGAAAAAAATTTGTGTTCTCCAAGTAGATGAAGCTAAAATATTGGGCTGCCCTGAGTTTGGGCGTTGTATGCTAATTGAATCGGTAAGAAAGATAATGAAGGAGCGGGGAATCTACTTAAAAGGCTCACGCAAAGGCTTGATTCATTCCGTTTGCGTCGGTACCTACGAAACAGAAAAGCCAAGACATGGAAGCTTCTTGATTTTCATCGACAGATTTTGGTATAAGCAGAACTTACGGCGTTTCATAATGTAGAAGTTAGGGTCCTTCTTTTTTCCCTTAGAAAAAAGGTTCTACATGGTTTCGTGTGTGTTGGTTTAATGTTCTATGTGCATATTGCTAATGAATTCCGTTCAAGCGTGTTCGAGCGTGGGCTAATGTAACGCTCCACGTGCTAATCAGCCTTGGCGAAGGGAAACGTGGCCAGCACAAGTAAGATATCGTTGAAGATTTAGACTTGTCAGAGTTATGAAACCCGCCCCATTTCTAGCCCGTGATGCTACCTGAAATCGCTCACTAAAAAGTGTGCAATCTCAGCGCACCATCGCCATACTTCAGAACAGAGCGCTGGAGAGATGCGCAGTTTTGTCTGGGGCGAGCATGTAAATGATGGACTTTCGACCATAGAGAAGGCAGAACCATATTTGGGGGGAGTTTTGCTTAACTGGTCAAGTCTTATACAATCGGTCAGTCGAATCGAGGAACCTTTAGAAGAGGAAGAAAAAGAGCGTCAGCAGGCTATAAATGTGTGACTGCAGAAATGGGGAATATATGAATTCGTAGGCTAATCTCATAAGCTAATCTCATAGCCTCATCTTCCTCCAAGGCCTCGAGATTGAGGTTGGCTAGCCTGAAGATGCAAAATACCTACTGGACGTTTCGTAATGTCCCTGGAATCTTGAGACATGACACTGATGAAAAAGTTGGGCCAATGTGTGTCTATGCGTGTGTGCCACAGCTTCTCATAAGGGATGTCCATTATTGAACCTTCTCTTTTCGTGTGGCTCTGTTCTTTTTTTTTTCGGTAACATTTCGAAGGATTTTGGTAAGCTAGGTACCTGAAGTTCTTGGGGTCCTATGGAATGAGACTATGAGGGAATTTAATGAGCCCAGAGCCCTTTCTGTTTATGCTAGCTGTCGGTTTCTTACCAGTGGCAACCGTGTTGGGGGGGGGGGGAGTTACGGAGTGAGAGAGAGAGAGAGCTGGTCTGTTTTAGTAATGGACTGTCATAGGTCACCTGTGTGTGTTAAAGAATAGTATCAGGTCCGGTTAATGGAAAAAAGTGGTCTACCTTAAAGAAAGATCAGGTTTTCGAAGACACTCGGGAAACTTTTTTACCTTTCTCTGGTAGGGAAGAGTTCATTTTTGTTTCTTTTTTGGTGTGTGTTCTTGTTCTCGTTCCGAGGCGATGGTAATGAACTAGCATGCGTGCGATAGTCTTAAGGGAATCGCATTTGCTACCATTGTTAGATCTCCTAGGTGTGTCTGTAGCGTGTAAAGGTCTGCAGGTGACCGTACAGGTTGTAGCTGCTGTATTTGTTGCACTTCGGGGGATGTGAATTATGCATGAGTTGTGCGAGTATGTGTGGAGATGTAGGGAAGTACATGTGTATGTGTGTGAGACATTTACTTCGAAAGCGTAGCGGGGTCCCAAGCCCCGTCCGTGGCGAACAGAGATAGGATCTGTAGTCAGCTGGATTACAGAGAAATATATAAGTCAGAGACAAGCCGAGAGGGCGAGAAGAAGGAAGGTTTTGCATATAAACATCCTTCCATGTGGTTTACTGATGCACGAAAGACAAAAGTTGAGCCAACACGAACCAAAGAAATCACCTAACCAAAAAGAAGTTCGCCACTACCGGAGGCAGAAGCGATCAAACGAGCATAGCTCGCGTTGCTGAGATTCTTTGACAGCATATAGTCGACAGAAACTCTCTGGCTTTGGCTTTATTTATTACGTTTTAGATTTATGTTAACTTAAGACTAATGCATTAAGTGCAACCAGAATAGTATAGCATTATTTTGCATAACGGCTTCAGTTCATAACAGTAATGCATATGACGTGTGATTACTATGGACGGTGCATACTTGTACATAATTCAACCGTGGCGCAAGAGATAAAATTCTTTGACGGTTCAACTATTTTTGGCGGAAAAGCAAAGCTGGATGGCATTTTTATTTCTTCCATTGGACATCTGCGTTAAAAAGGGTTATAGGTACTTGTCCTGTGTTGGTATTTAAGGACGCAACTGGGGAGCAAGCGATTTTTTGTGCTGGCGACACGTGACTGGCAGCAAGTCGCAATGGAAGCCAAAGCCGTCATCGTCGTCATGATCTCGCCCGACATGCCGTCATGCGTTACTTATCGTATCACTCTTGGTCATGGAAGTCTCATGAAAACGGGTTTTCTCGTGGAGTTCTCAAGCGGCTAGTTTTGATACAAGGGACGGTGGAACGAAAGAATGTGTGCTGCATGAGTCTGTTTTTTTCGTTAATGATTGTCGTTAAGGTTTAGGGAGTTTGCAAGCGATGGAATGCAATCTGTCGCACTCACTAGTACGCTACCTACAGAAAGAGCATGTCAAAGACTTCCGTTTCAATAAATCAGAAATACGTGAAGTGTTTTTGTATTAAAACTGGAAGATTTTGGGATTAAGATGCCTTAATAAGAAAAGCCTACGAAGACTTAAATAATATAAAAAAATGTGTCCTCTAAAAGGGAAGCATTCGGCATTTTTACGACTAGTTTCCCAATTGTAGTAAACAAATTACAGAAAACTGTTTTTATCTCTACTCGTGCTACTTTGAACAGTGAAAATGAAGTTATGGACTGTTGCCGTTAAATAAGACCTCTGCACATCATTTGTCACTCAGGACTGTAATGGAAACTCAGATATAAACAAAATGTTAGGCACTCAAAGTGCAAAAACCGCTTTAGTGAGCAAAGAATCATATTTGGTGAGCAAAGAATTAATCACGCGAACAGTTGGTTTTATTATAGGGACTGAAGAAAACCCAGTCAAGAATGCATTATAAACGTTGGTACAGAAAGGCTTATTTTAGAATTTATGTTTAAAGTAAGTTTGCTCGCTCAAGTGTTGCAAGCCCCCACAAGCAAGGGAAGTCTGGCGTCAAACAGGTTGAAAGAACGGGGTCTTAGATGCTGTCATTAGCCCAACGTTATTATCTATACATGTTTCCAACACAGACTCGCTTGGCCTTTTTTTCCTTTCTTTTTTTTTGTGTTGAGAAGGTTTGGAACACGCTGCTGCTGAGTTTTCTGAAGGGAAGAAACAGTGTTGCACTAAAGGAAGACTTTACCGGTCTAATTACACACAAGAGAGAGGGGACTTTTTCTCCTAGGGCAGAACATAAAATGTTCCGTCCGCAGAGGCAATTTTGCCTCCGTTTCTCCCTCGTGATAATGGCATGGTAAGAGCAATGCAATGCGCGAAACAAAAATCCAGGGCTACACGAAAAGAATGACTGCAAAAAATTATTTGCGAGAAAAAACTATTCTGACGAGTCCCTGCGCCGTAGCAGGTACTTAGGTAACCAATAATCGAGTCTCAAGTTGCACTGGGTCTGTAAAAGTTTCTATGCTAAATAGGATAATGACAGTCGTGCGGCGGACGAGTTTTGGAAGCTTTCAAGAGAGCCAGGTGCTGTGCACTACAGAAACATCTCACGTGGCATGTATGCCATGTAGTGCACAGTAACGTAACGCCAGTTTGTGTATTACCTGTTGCCGCGTCTGTTAGATCAAGGGAAAAGTTTTATTTGCCTCAGGTGTGACACGCAGTCAAAATGCGGCAGTGCCCTGCTGGACCCTTGTAATCCAGTTCCATTAACGAAGGGAAAAGGTCGAATTGCTCCCGGACGCCAACGTCTAAAAAAACGCTTTCTACTTATTTTAAAGTTTTAGACGCGGTTAAACAATGAAAAAGTAGTTAGAACGCTGCTTCATAAAATTCAAGCCTTAGCCTTGAAGCTCCCGATGTAGAAAGATTGCTTTCCATGTCAAATGTCGCTTAACTCTCAAGTTATAGTATGTAGTGAACTAAAAGTTAACTTAAAAAAAATGATAGGAAAAAATCTTCCAAAGTATGAAGTAAAAAACGTAGAAAATGAAAGATAGTCTTACAGATAGCTTTTAAAAACATGCACCATTCTTCACGAATTTTTGGTAACGTTCAGTTCCCTAGCAGAGCCGTTATAGCATTGAATTCGTTTAAAATTGCGGACAAAAATAAGTACTGTCCAGGCAACAATTTGAAAGGAAATTCTCGAAATAAACAATAAGGTGTGTAAGTAAACTTTGTTTAAAGATTCTTAACGCGGAGTATTAATTGGTGAGCCAACTAAAAGGACTAAGCGCTTCTTGCCAAGTACAATTGACGTAGTGTCCAAGATTACAACTAAACATAAAGCTTAGTCCAAAAGTTATCCAACTTCAAGCCAGTGGAAGCACAGGTATGAGATAGTCTATGCTCAGAATTAGCTACAGAGTGAAGTTACTCCATCAATAGCGAAACAGTAGAAAGGAGCAGTATGACAAGAAGATCCTTTGTTGTACAAAATGCTCAGATTGGATTGGGTCAGTAAAGAATGGGCCTTTAGAAAGCGCATGCATAATAGTAGTTGATATGTATGTTCGGTGTAAGCCAAGGTTTTTGTGCCTATCATCATCTATCCCCGCCACAGTGTCATTGTTGGCAGGGGGTCGTTGTCGCTGGCCCCGGGTGGTACTGCCGTTTAAGTCTTTCTTGCCTCCTCCTTAAAGTTTCCAATATACGGTACCAACAGCTACCAGGTTGTAACCACCGAAACTTATCGGATGGCCAAAGTATGTTTAAAGACGTCCAGTGAAAGGTTCGATGTTGTATAGCCTCTTGACCCTACGTGGGCGTAATTCGTCTTATTTGTCCCCAAATAATGCTTCAAATGAGGAGTACTAGGTAACAATGTCAAGTGTAGTCGACAATCCAAATACGTAGCAACCCCATTATGAACAGTCAACCATGACATGGCTTTTCCAGAAGAAAATTCCTTGAAAATTTCGGCAATGTAAAGTTCAAGCTGAAAAATATCTTGTCCGTTATTTTCTGTAGCCCTTTTTGTTTTTAGCTTCAAATGGCAATGTTATGAGGGGGGACGGGAAATCAGAGCCTCATTTGGGATTCCAGGTGCACTGTTGTTTTGTTCACCTTCTTTTACGAAGGGAAAAGAATTAAAGTGATATTGAAAGGAGAGTCAGGAAAGGATGCTAGGTATCTTCCAAGGCGTAGTATAAGTTGATAAACGATCCCGCCGTAGAGCTAATGGATTTTCCACGGTGGCTCCCTGCTGGCCCCCCGACGAATGGTTGTCTGCGTGCTTTATTGTGAGTACTGTACCAGCATCAGCGAAAAATGGAGCCAAATCTCCGTTTTAATTAAAAATACCCAAGTTCTTTGTTCGTCATGCAACACGAAAACCTTCGCTGTTGTCCCTTCAAGCCCTATAAAATTTCGGAGAAGTTTTCGGAACCAGGATACTAGCCCTAGACTGTGAAAAATGGTACAGCCAGCACAACCAGCATCTCCAGAGGAAGGGCGTTGCTGAGGTTTAACAGTCTTTATTAATTTGCTGGCAGCGTTAGTTTGGAAATGTAATAAGGTTCGAGTTGTTGCAGGCTACAAGCGTTGATGAGTATGGCTCATTAAAAATTACCCTCTCTTTCGGAGGCTTTCGGGAGAGTGTTTCGTAGCTGTTTGACGCAAGGAGGCTCTTAAGCCAGTGAAAGATGAAGTTTTGATCGGAGATAAGAGGAACCATGGAGGTAATTAAGTCGAGGTAATTCCGGCAGGTTACACACATACTGCATAAAGTATACCGTGTGTGCTGGACCATACGGATTATTAAGGAGAAAGAAAATATTTCCTCACTAAGATATATGGCAGTGGAGGTCAAAAGGCGTCTATCCAATGGGCGGTGCTTAAACAAACGAGTTCTACGATTTATCAAAAGCTCGGGGAAAACCTGGTCCGATGCGCTCAAAGTCTGCGTCGCTGGAGGATTTGTGAGCTCAGGCCAATGCATGAGTCCCTTGTTAAAACAGGGCAAATTAGAAGTACTTAGTGTTTGTGCGTGGGCTCCGACCTCACGAATTAGTGAAACTGTGTCGTTTGTCAGCAACTTATTAGACGCGCTCAAAAGGTTAATAGGGTTCAGGACGTGAACTCGCTCGGAACCGACTGTATGAACAATCTCCATTTTTTATAAAAGTATAATTAAAGTTAGTGGCGAGTCTGCGGGCAACGAAGGATTGAAAATCTAAGCCAGCGAGAAGTTCGCTATCCGTTTGGAAAGCCGAGCGCTGGGAAAAAAGGAACACAAAGCAATGTGGCCACATATTAACAAGTATTGGGTGTGGGTTCGTGTTCTTTGCACCACATCAGCGTGGATAAATGCAACAGGTGATGTAGCAATATAAGGCCAGGTTTGGCTGCGCTGGTTATCGATGGTGGTTATCGAAAAAGGGTGTGCTCTACTTGGCAGCCGACAGCGCACCTTTAAGAAAGCGCTCGTAGATCGCCAAACAGGAAAAAAAAAGCGTTCTATCGGCGAACCGAGGTCTTTCTCACCGTTCACCGCTGCCTTCGCCCGAAATTCTATTTTGAGGAAGACGGCACAAAAAATGATAAAGTCATAAAATGACGTCACTTTTCGCCTATACTCTGCTCTTTTATACCACCCAGGCGACTGATCCAAAAGGAGAAACCAACATCGTTTTTTTTTAAACCGTGGAAAGTCTTACGCAATAGCAAACATTGTAAACGACGAGCACGGCCAGCAATTAAGCATCTTCGAGGATGTGTGGATGCTCAGAACATTCTCTGGTTGAGTCGCAAGTTAAAAGTCAAGTCGTTAAAAAAACTCCCGGGTGAAAACGGGTCGTAAAATAGAAAATTACCACCTTAGCTCAAGAGTTTTGGAGGTGCGAAACTTTTCATTAAGCAGTCGTTAAAAATACGGTTTGAAGCAACTCTTTTTTTTTCAGATGAATCATGCGACGTTTGATTACTCAAACACAAAAGTGCTTCTAATAGAGCAGCTAAAGATCCTATAAACTTTTACGTATTGCTATTTTTCTAGCTATGCTCCTCAACATGATTAATTCTGAACGATTTCGGCTACTACAGAAAGTAAGAGAGTGTGTAGTAGGTAGTATAGACATAAACAGAAAGCATATTTTTCATTTAATTAAAAAGTTTAGTTTCTACTTCTGTTTCGGGCACTGAAAGCCCATAACCGTAGCTGAATCGCCACACAGATTACTTCTCATTTGTATGGAAGTATGGTTTGGCTAGCAACGACATGCTTGTGGAGTGTTTCTGTCATCCTCGGTTACTTGGAAAATGCCTATTATACACATTCAAGCTATCATTACGTTACTCATGGACAGAATGCCAGTGCAAAGTATGTACTTTCCTCAGTAAGCACAGTTCCCCTAATGATATAATAAACTTTGCGAATGTCCAACATTTTATGCACGTGTAGTCCAGGACCTGTCGCAAACTGTCCGCCCAGCGGCCGTTGGCAAACTTTAATTAGCATAGACCTCATGTTCTCAGCGGACACTTTGGGGCAGGCCCTTAACTACACGTGTACACTCAAGTTCCGCATAGCCTAGCTCACCCTTAAGTTGCCTTGTTGTATAATATGCTGCAGTGATTTAATGGGCATCCTAATGCTAGTATTAAAACCTAAACTGTCAAAATGTGTCCTACCTGGCCTTTCTAGTAAATATGCTTCGAGGAAATTAAGAACTACGCTTGCTTCTTGCTTTAGCGTAGTTTGGTGCTCGTAAGAATACCCGGTTTTATTTTACCCGTTCCGAAAGTGTAACAAATTAATACAAGCTAGTTCAACGTAGTGTAAGACGTACTTCCTAACTTTACTATCACAAACGTTGTCATCGTAATAAATTTAGTTTTACTGCTTAATTACAATCGCTTAGTGCGATAGCATTATCTTTTAAATCTTGTAAGATTTCAAGGCATCTCGCTTCATATAAGGTGACTGTGCAGGGCGACAAATGGCACTCGAGTCTGGAGCACAACCAAACAGCTAAATGTTAGTCTTCAATTGCACATTCATCCACACACTCCACATTGTGTTCAGCTGTGCGAGTCTAGCGAGTCTAGTCTAGCGTGACTCGCAGTGAACAAGCTTCCCACCGCGCAACCTCTAGCAGACCTCATAAACCATACTTCACCTCTGTGTACTGTTACCGTGAATTGGTACGGATACCCTCTCTTCTCGTCTCATTTATTAAGCAAAGGAATAAAGGTAAAGGCAAAAAAAGAATCGAGTTTGGAAAGTTGTGGGCTATCCCTTTATGCTAATGTGTGTGATATGAACGTGGGGATATGAAGAGAGAACGAGCACTAGCTAGAGATCAACATATGTAATATGGGCATTGTCATTCATAAGGGGAGAAATGGAATAAAAAAAGGCTACAATTGAAATTTTCTTTCTCTCATGCATTAAACTTTGGAGTAGTTCATGGTTTAGTTGTAATCTCGCACTAGGCAAGTCCCACGCTTGAAGAATGTAACGACTTTGCAGTAAGCAAATGCAAATTGTTATGATTATTGGCCTGCCTTATAGATTGGTTTAAGAATTCTAAACATGGTTTGGCTATAAGAGAAGGTATGAGGCGTCCAGTTACCGCACAACACAAATGGCCATCTTACCTCTCCTGGAGGAAATGGCTTTGAACTTTATCAAAAGTTCAATATAGTTTTTGCAATTGTACATCATTCAGCCCTTTAATTACAGAAAAAAGTTTCTGGATTCACAGCAGATGCAATTGGCAAACAAGCCTGTGTGCTCAGAAAATCCACGCTGCTCTTTCGGACGCAAGAATCCTTATATGGACTGAAAGGTACGAATCGGAGAATTGACGGTGGCATGGGGTCAAGGGTTAGAGAGCCTTTGTTTTTTATCAAGCAGTTTATACCTGCGCTTTGTTGTTCCTTTCCGGAGGCAGAAGGATTTTAGGGATGCTCTATCGCGATCATAGTGAGATGAGATGAGATGAGGGCGTCTTAACAGTAAGTGAAGTTGAGGTTGCTTTTAGCTGCTCATAATTAAAGAGAAGGGCGAGATGAAGGGGCGGGGTGCCGGATCGTAAAACGTCTGACAATTCACGCTAATTGCCTCCTCCCACCTGGCACTATTTGGCCTCTATAAACTTAATCACCTCAAAAACTGCATCACCCTATTTAAACATGCGACTCGGAAACTTCAGCGTTGCGAAAAGAACGCACTGTACTAACACTTTTAATTGTTTGTTTTTTGAGGCCCGCCTTTCGTTACGTAAAAGGTAAAAACTAGTAAGACTTCCTAAAAACGTCTTAAGGTTACTTGCGTTTCTGAATAAAAAATTCTGTTATCTACTGATTTTCACTACTGTAGGACGAAATTCTATTTTTATTCTACTTTTTCTTTCCTTTAGCTTCTTTAGATGACTGTTTGTATTTAAATTATTTTTGACCAACTAAGACGGTTAAAATTGGTGGAAGCATGCTGGATGTTCGCGGAAGGCTTTTGTGATAGCCTCGCTGTTTGCATCCATTGGAAGTTAGTGATACTTGCAGAAAGACGACACAAAGACACCAAAACTTATGACGTTAAGGTTTCAAAGACTTACCTGTGTGCAAAAAGAGATGATTTTTGAGGTTTGTATGTTTGGAGAAGCCTCGATTACAGACGTGGCATTTGAAGGGCCAGGAGCCTGAATGCACGTACATGTGCGATTTCAGGTCACCAGGCGTGGGGAAAGACTTGGAGCACAGTGCACACTTATGGGGTTTTTCCTGCAATAAAGTTAAAAAGCAAAAGGGGCAGGTTAACAAATAGTATCTTTTTATTTCTTGTTTTCATTGCATAAGAAAATGTATTCCAGAGAACACCAAACAAAAAAATAGAATGGAAATGGAGGCAACCAACCGCTGTTGCAACGGTGTATAATAATCCTGGCGGGGCAAAACAAAAGGGACGTCTTGCTGGGTTGAGAATGAAGATGATGGACGAGCACCCGTATATATGTGTAATGTGTGTGATACGCATGCACTTGCACCCTGCTATCCCATGAATTTGTTGTAAATTGGGGGCGTTGCTTGACTAAGCATTTTTTTTCCCTCCGAGTTTGAATATTACAAACGGCTTTGATAAATCTCGGAGCTTTCGGCTCTTTCTGACTGTGCGATCGCTTAGATGACTATCTTGGGCATTGTTTGGGTTTTACTTAGTTAATTGCATATGTTGGTAAAATTTGTGAGGTGGAAGGCCAATTACGAACTAATGAGCAAATAAGGGGAAGAAGCTGGAGGTATATCGTCAAAAAAAATGCCTGGCACTTACTTTGATGTGAGTCATGCGGTGGTAGTAGAGGTTGGAGGAGGCGGTGAAGCGTTTGCCACAGACGGGACATTCATGTGGCTTTTCACCGGAATGAATGCGACGATGGGTGTTGAGGCTCGAAGACGTGCTAAAACCTTTACCGCACACTTCACACACATGAGGCTTTTCTCCTAATTTTTTGTTTTGTTTTAGATGAATTTGTGGTCACTTTTCGTTTCACTCAAGCAGGAAAAATTACGAATACCTGTATGGGTCCTCATATGTCGATTGAGCAAAGATGGTCGATCAAAGGCCTTCCCACAGACCTGGCAAGGCAACAAAGGTCGTTGGCGGGACGGGCGATGGTGATTGTTGCTGACGGCCGAGTGATGATGATGAAGGTGATTATTTGAGTGATGGTGGTGGAGACGGGGCGAAAGGCCCTGGCTGGAGACCATGACCACTGGAGTATCAAGTTCAAGCTCGCCGGCCGAAGATGTCACTGATTCGCTGGACACCGACTGACGGCCAGTTAGGTCGCCACTGCTAGCGTGGTGTAAGACCGGGCAAGAGGCCGAAGATTCGAAGTTGTTTTTAGGCGATAGTAATGCCAGGGAGAGATCCAAAGGACTGTCTATGATAAGAACATCCTAATCAGATTTCATCCATCCATCTTAGTTTCGGGTCGCGAGAACGAAAATGGCTAATTTAACTCACATTCAAGTTTGGTGAGATCTAATCTCCTGAAATTAAGCGTAGTGAGAATAATACGAATTTTTGTCCCCAGAGCCACAGAGAATTGATTGCAAACCTTTCCTAATGGTTTGTCCAATATTTCCTTTTATAAAGAATGTCCATGTCGAAAATGCTTAAGGATTCAGTAATATTACGGTTCGATTAAGCCATGAACTATGGCACGGCTTTCAACAATCACTAACGGTCACTGAAGATCATTAGGTTGCGAGATTAACTACCGTGTTTTCTCTTCGACTAAGAACAGACTCCACCCCCGCTGTTACACACAGTAGGTGAAACCATTATTTTTATGATAAATATAGAAATTGTACGAGTGTTTGGGAATTCGATGTGTAATTTCTAAGTTTCGTTAAGGTATCAGGGTGCTACAAAGCAGACATCGAACTGTGTCAAGTCCGTGCCCGCAACCCATTTGCCTATCCATTTAATAAAATGCAAGGTTTACCTTCTAAGATGAGGCCCATAGTTCGCCTGAATAAGGAAGAACGCAAGGACCGCACCGCAGGCAAATAAAACTCTTCGTCCGGATGGCCCGGAAGGTAGAAGACGACCAGTTCAGTGCATGCAGGAATGGGTCGTACAACCTCGTAGATGGGTTCACCTAATTTGCATAAAATGAGACAAGTTTTTAGGAACACCTCTTTTAATTTCCGTGCAAAAGTATAGCAACACCAGAAACTGTAGTGTATGCAAGGGTTCATCATTGCAGTTTTCAGTAAAGATTAAATGAATTCAAGGTTTAGCCATAGTGACTGACCTTTAACCTTGGAGCACACGACATTGACCTCCGGCGTGAGGACAGGCACGTGACGGAGGAATCGTACCCAATTGCAATGTCGCACTTTGCGTTGATGGACTTGGGTAATTTCGTCATAACAGCCGTAACTGGAGCGAATCTGGGAATAAAGAAGGCAAAAAATGGTGATTAGAGAAACGAAGAGGTTAGGAGATCCTCACTCCTATTACGCAAACAGTTATGTAATAAGCCCTCTAGACGGAGGCCTTTTGAACCCCGTGACATTGTTTCATGACTCGATGCACATCTTAAAAGTAAAGCGTCTGGTAAAAGGTTCTAAACCATTTAGAAAAAGGCAAACCATGGCCTAAGAACCTGAGCTACTGCTGTAGTTTTGTGACCACTAACCTCTGGTGTGCAGTCTCTTTCTTTCTTTTCCTTTTTGTTTGAGTTGAAAGCTTACTTCGTTATTACACCTTCAACCGTCAGCTATATGAGACAAGGCAATGTATGCTGTTGGAAGCTAGAGGGAACACTTTATACTGGCTTTTGGTACAGTTTATTATCGTGGCCTCTCCTCGACTTTATTTTCTGCTCTCCTAAGGAAACGATGCTGCAAGGAAAATAGCCGAGGTTAATTATGGAGAGCACACAACAGCGTGAATTCATCATGTTGCACCAGTTTCTGTATTTTAAGCGACATAGGAAGGGAACTTTTTCCTCTTTGCTTCTTCTAGCTTCCTTTTTTTTCAGCCTGCCCTTTCTATCTTGTTTGAAAAAGTATTCAAACCATGCGGTTAGGTTCTTCCAAAAATCGCTGAACAGTAACGTCATAAGTTCGATTATTATTGTGAGCTTTAATGTTTCAACGCCTTCGTGAGAGTCTTTCAAGGTGTTCGAAATTGAAAACTGCGAGAATTCTAAAGAGTAATCGCTTTATTGGTGCATATTTCTGCCTCAAAACCAACTAGAGAGTCGGTTCACATGATTTGGGAACACAGGCATTCAGTTCCAGTAAATCAACAGCCGTTCTGTTTTTTATTACTTGAGTTTCCGTAGCAAGCTTCCATGTTTAAAAATTTCCTATTTTTCACATTTTTGCTGAATTTCTGCTTCAAAAGCTTTCAAGAAAATCTTGGAAACATTCGTTTCATTTTATATTTATGTTCGAAGACTTGTTGGGTGAGGCAAAACATCATATGAAATCAGTTCTCCAGAGTTATCATCACACTATGTTTTTTTCCCTTTTTTTAATTACAGCCTTGCAAGTAGGGTACAGTTTTAATGTAAAGGTTCCAAGTACTGTTTCTTTGCCTTCTCATTTATTTGCAGAGTGTTTGAAGCAGTCAAAGTTAAAAAAAAGTAGCGGGTAGTGTCTTCGGTAAATTTATTCGTTTATCGAACTCATTCAAACTTTAGTCCGAGACGCAAAAAGAGAAAGGCGACAGAGTAAAATATGATTTTTAGCTATGGAAGTTGACTTCGTTGTTAAAGCTTAATCAGTCTTGGTTGGCTGCAGAGGCTCCCCTTATATTATCGTGGCTTGATGTGCACATTGCACTTTATGGTTTACCATTCCCAGCGCCAGACCAAAATTTATTCAGTATTGTTGTATAGTACACCTCGCTTTACGAACTCCTGCTTCACAAAGCCCCATTTTCAGAAAACTTCTCGAAAATGTTAGAACATCCTCACAAAAAACGCGGGAAATGTTCTGAAGAAGGAAAATTGTTGTGTGAAAAATGTTCCTTATATTTCGTGTGTAGTTGAAAGATTCATTTGCAGTGATAAATTGTAGCTTTTCATTGCAACGCACTTGTGCGTCGCAGTACGCGACCTTTCTTGGCCTTTGTTGCTTTCACTGTAATTCTGAAAAATTCCTTAATTTCATCTTGTTTTGCTTTCGTCGGAGAGAATGATTGAGCTGCAAATGTAACGATGTGAAGAAGACTATAGATGTTAAAATACAGGAATGTATGAAGGTTGTCGATCTGATAAACAAAAATAAATAAACTGTCAACGCGCTACCGCAAAAATGTGATGAACTATGGTCAACAAAGCAGCTCACTACTTTCAATGTTAAAGATCTATACATGTTCCAACAAATTAAAAGAAATAGCTTAAACCATCTTGCATGATCGCAAAAAAGATGCGGACTATCTCTCAAATATGTACACCTATTTCCGTCTATTCTTTCGCTATTTATTTATTTTATTTTATGGGGGACTGATTCCAACGAACTGAGTTATTCAGATGTTCACGTAACGAATTGTCTTTTCCGAGCTATCGATGGATATACGGAACGGTTAGTAAGACATTATTTGCTTGCACTTTGTTCATGATGGAAATAATTTAAGCATTTTTTAACAAAATCAAACTACCAGTTTTCTCCCTTACTTATTTTGTTAGTTCCACACATTACCGAGTACAATGAATTCTTGCATAAAACACCGCGAGAATACAACAATGTTCCACGTCGCCAACTCTTTCCTTATGACTCTTGTGTATGCTTCGCAACACAGGTGAATCCATTTTAATAGTATTTAATGTTAGGGCTGTTTGGTTTCTGAAACACCATGCTGGTGGCCAAGGGATAAAAACGGCGTGAATTGGCATTGGCGTGCGTTGAAGATAGCTCCCGGAAAACGCGTTAATGATTACCTTAGCTATTTATGACGTATGACTTTAGGCCAAGGCTTTCCAACGAAAGTCAAAAAGCGAGACATTTATCACCCAAAACCGGGCGGAAAAGTAGTTGAATCAGAATTTCCGAAACCATGGATCTCAAGTTGAAACTACCGCAAAGAGTGAGAAAATCAACTTTTGGTACGAATTATTACTTGGAATGAGTGCACGAAAAAAAAAAACTCGAAAAACATCTTAGGAGTTAACCAGGCAGATATGGATGGCATCCAAGACTTGTCTACCTTTTCTCTTTATTTTCAATGTTCGCGGGAAGTTGTAGGTTAACCTTTCAAGATAACCAGTTCATTGACATTCACATTGTAGCCACTTTTAATTGGACTTGCTGTACTTCTCTTTATAGCGAATTCAGTTGGGAGAGCCCGTGCGCACAAAGTTTTTCAAGCACAAGCAACCTCTGTGTTTGAGAAAAGGAATTTTTCTCAGCTTTTGAAACACACTGAGTCGCTGTGTTTGAAAAACTCAGTGTGCACTGACTCTCCCAACTGAATTCGCTATTAGGCAGCTACAAGGGCGCTTGCGGTAATATATGGTAACCTGATTCATTTTCGTACAAAGACAAATGGATGCAATATCATAATTTCAGGTGAGAAACTATAAAAAAAATGGTACGTGTTCTAGTTGTTTCTTAAGGTAAATGTGCGTCATTAGAATTTTTTCCGAAATACGTCCCTCGTGGATGAAGCAACAGTCGCAGTTTTCGCATTTACCTAATCCTGAAGACAGTGGCAAGAATAGTTATGCAAGATGCAGAACACGAGATAGCAAGCAAGTTTCTTGGAAGTCGGCCTTGTTTGCAAGGAGGAAATACTCTAGTCAATTACATGTTTTGACAGAAAAGGACAACATAGTTTATGGTCGTCTGCGTATTGTACACTAACTTCTATTTACAAAATCAACAAAATCTGAAGATTAACAGGGTTGAAAGAAACTACGCACTGATTCTGCAATCAAAATATTTTATAAGGCCGAACAAACATGAGCTACAGGCAACCACCACGGCTAGCACGGGGAAAGAAAAGAATAATAATTTTGGGTACTTACATCATCTTCCGGACACGGTGGATCAGATGGCATGACTCCTAATCGTACGGTCCCTTGAAAAGGTGACAAGCGACGACCGCCCGCTAAGGCCACTCGGGTCCACACACGCGCCGGGGCAAGCCTGTTATTATTAGATTTGTCGCTCCTGTTGTCTTCCTGAGTGGTACCTAACACTAACGACAATTCCGGAGGGATCAGCACCCACGTTTCTATCGTTTGCACGTTAGTCACTGGCACAAAGTCGGTGGGACTTTTCGTCGTGAACTTTGTACGGGCACGCTGAGCGGCCGCCGCAGCCGCCGTAGCGGCTTCCATCAAACTCGCCAAATTATTGGAGCTTAGAGCTGAGGCCAAATTGCCAAACAAGCGTAAGTTATTGGCCATTGCTAGACAGTCTTCCATTTTTTACAACTTCGCTGTACGTTTGCAAATAAAGCAACAATATGTGTTTTCACCAAATTGGTTGGCAAATCATAGATTTGAACGCAGTTCTTCTCGTCTCTGTCGTCGGCGAACTCCGCAGATTTGGCGCACTTTCAGTAACTGACGAAACCGACCACTGAAACCTCTTTACCTGTACCAGTCCAGTGGACAACTGATGGCCGGGCGCACAGGTAACATTGGACCTAGGTAAAGGGGCGATTGTTGGTTTCTTGGGGGCTCGTTGAAGGGAGGAGGGTTCGGCGGGAGTAGCGATGTGGGTAGCAGCTTCTGTGGACTGCCAGATACACAGGAGTGACCGTAGTAAGGTCGGTTCAGGTCCGTGGAAGGTCTTCTCTTTTCCTCTCCCTTCTCGCGAGTGTGGACTAATATTGTCCTTCTCTCTTTCTCTCTTCGTTCGCTTTTCCTTCCTCGCTCGCTACAGCTCGACTTCAGTCTTCACATACCTGTTTCTTCCACGACGGCTCGAGGGTCCTTCTTAGGCATTACCATTGACCAAAATTGAGAACTTCGTAAAACATGAAGACGTGCGGACAAGTTTGGATGTGCAAAGAAGTAGACGACACTCACATCCGGTGCTCTGGAAACGTCATAAAAAATGTACCCAATCTCTTCAAGTATATGTCTAATGGCCTAACAGGAATTGATCCTCGTAAAGACAACATAGATATCTTTGCGTAATTTTTTGAATTTTCTTTACAGTTCTGTAAATATTGTCAGCCTAACTGCATATTTCGCTACTTTTACGATGCTGAAGCTTGGATGCGGTCTATCAATACGATTACAATACGTACTCAATATCGATTACTACCGTTACAATACGTAGAAGTATCTCTAAAATGCGTCTTACAGCACGAAAAAACTTGTTGCCACTTAGGGTACGGTTTCATTCGGTGGAAATAGTGTTCTTTTTCCGTGTGTTCAGCTTACAAGTGTCCTCATTTCTTTTTTTATCAACGAACGGCCTGAAATCTAGAAACTTATCTCTCTTCGTCATGTGTTGCTCCATGAAGTTACTTTTGCAAGTAAATTACTGTTTTATTGCAAAAATTGTACTTGGACAAGTTTTTGCAGACAAGGTTGACGTAGTGTACAGTTTTGATGTACAGGATGTGACGAAAATGGATTTTTCTACCCTAATCTAGATATTGTGGTAATTTAGAGTAAAAACTTCTTTTCCCTCCATTTCGAAATCTTGAATGGCGTAGAATAAAAGAAGTGCTTCCGTACACGATAAGCGTTTTTACACCATTTTCGTTTCTCGAATGTCAAAACGGTTTATTGGATGGAGGGATCCAGGTGGGTTTGCATCGTCCACCAACAGGAAGATATCAATATCATTGTCTAGTATGGGACATAAGAAAAAATACATATTTTTTTCTACTGGGGCATTAACTGTGATAGAGAAGAAAAATAATGGCGTAATGCACCAATGAGTTGCCCAGAGCTAAACCATGTCCAATAGTAGAGCATTGTTGCAACAAAACCAGGCAATAGTCACGCTCTTGCGCTGGAGCACGTCCTGGCGTTTTTCAGAGCACTCAAAAACTTGAGCTGAATTCTCTTCTAGCTCAGATGTTATCGTTATAATGAGCGTCATCCGTCCATCCCCGCCAACGCAAAGTTTCCTCTATCGACAAGTGGTCAGCCGGAGCTGAACCAGTCCCGCAGCTCTTTTCATATCGGAAATTATAACCAATAAAAAATAGAGCCCATCTAAACCAGACGAATAGAAAAGTCATTTACTGTATTCTGCTTCGTTTTTCTGCAGGTATGATGCATTTCCGTCAAGATATGTTGAACTGAAGCGAGGCTACAATGTGCTTATGTGACACTATTTTCTTTTCCGAGACTATCGAACAGACTTGAACAGAAGATACTCAAATTGCCCACACAGACCTGACGAATCATTTCAACTGACCAAAGCTGGACTGTAGTCCGTGTAGGGCCTCAGCCGACCAAAAACGTTGACGAGCTCGTCGGGGAAAAGTTAGAAACTCACAGCAGCCCCCACGAAAAAAAAGGTATTTCCCGATGTTACAAGAATAACATATACAATCAACAAATAGTAAACTTCAGTCACAAATATTAAATTATGTTTATTTCGTACAAGGAAAACTTGCAGTACACCGCAACAAGAAGAATTCCAAATTTTGTGACAGTTGTATACTCAGAGATTTTTTGCACTTGTTTACT
Organism: Triops longicaudatus; assembly: GCA_022885665.1. NCBI lineage: Eukaryota > Metazoa > Arthropoda > Branchiopoda > Notostraca > Triopsidae > Triops > Triops longicaudatus. The sequence continues at coordinate 235,608 of JAGQDJ010000067.1, forward strand.
TTAATTATTTGAGTAGGAGCTGCCCTATGATGCTTTCTTGTTTGTTGTTTAATGCAGATGAAGAGGGCCATCGGCAAGTAGGTTTTTGTTGTCGCTACGACGTTCAAAGTCTTTCCACAGGAGCGGTCCCAATTTGCTCTGCTGATGGTGCCGACAAAACTGGAGACAGACCTCCACCAACGACCGAAAACTTTATGGCGGCATATTCCAACATACATGTATACCGAATCTTGTCCCTTTTCCCCCTTCGACTGGGTTATTAACAATCTTGGGTGGCTGACATCACACACTAATAAAGATCACATAAGAACGCCAAGCAAAACAAGAGTGGCCAGCAGCTGCTGCTTTTTCGGAAAACTTGATCGGAATCGAAAATGGAAGGAGGCTGGGATAGCAAGCAGGTCCACCCCTACTCTACCGAGGACTCTTTTTTTTAAGGTATGAGGTGGAATTACTAAGATGTGATAGCGGCAGACTTTCCAAAGCCCCTTTTCGGATCGTTTCTTTCACATGGCTTTGGCTCCCGCAAGTGGTCGAGTGCCGTGCTAATGCATTCATGTCTCCTGATTCCGTATCGTCGTTTAGGTGATTTGCAGCTATTGTGTGTTCTTAGACTTTTGCCGACGAGAAAAAAACGAGTGATCCACTCATAGTAAATTCGCCTACATTGAAAACGTTTCGTTTTTCGCGTTTCTAGCGGGAAGTTATAGAATACGGTTTAGTTTTGTTTCCTTACTAATTTCATTGGTGGTTATTATTATAAATCGTATTTATTTGTGGGAATTACTGTATCGTAATACGTTTTATACAACTATGTATAATATTTTGCCTACACATCATAATATGATAGTGATGTTTCTTATACAGGTGATGACTTCACCGCAGTGTTACAATCGAGCAAAAACGGACAATACAATATTTTGAACGAAATGTATGACCATTGGGTTGTGGTCTTATGAAAAAATTGACAGTTTTTTCGAGGGTTGTAAATTCCCATTCCAAGTTGTCTGACAGGTAAGTAGTTAACTGTCGTTCAGAAAGCTACGGCTCGGTTTCACACGTTTTGAATTCAATTGAAAAAATGAGTTCGCTGTTTACTTAATCGGATCTTTAGTATTCAGTGTTAATGTGTTTATCATTGCTTTCAACGACTATTTGTTTCCATTGTTCTAGGTATAGACAAAATCACAAAGCTGTAACTTGAATCAGCTTTTGCAAATTTGGCTATAAAAACTATATGCCAAATCTTTGCGGAGGTTAACCTCTACGTCATTTCAATCTCACGAAAAGCCTTAAGCGTTGAATTTCAAAAAAGATTTTCCTAGAAGTCACCGATCGTAGAAATTTGAGCTCACGTCAAGAGGTATAGGTTACTGTACTCTACCGTGTCTCTTCGCTGTGCTTTTTCTCAGTGAGAAAAGCTTCATTTTTGGTACCACGTTGACGTGTACGAATCTTTCGAAAGAAAAATACAGATAAGACACTTGCCTTATTTGATTTAATTTAAGCTATATTCACTGTTACCGACTGTATTAAAACACAAACACCTGTAGCATTCGTGCCTGCGTGCTAACAGATATCAGAAAAAAATAGCATTCTTACATACTATGACAACGTAAAAATACCGGATCTGTCCAAACATGCCGTCACAGGCTCGTTTGTAATACCTTTGAACCACCCATTATTAAGCGAAGGTTTCGACATTAGGTCCATTTAAACGACGAGGTCCGTTTTTTATGGAGGTCAACCACGGGTAAAATTGGTCTATTTGGACGCGGGTGTGATTCGTGGCCTATTCGACCGTTCATGCGCTGTATTACCATTCCATGGCGGGACTTGTTACATGGCCAAGGTTATTTGGTCCCGGCCCGACATTCTATAGGAACCGGCAGCGCACGCAGGTGTCAATTATGTATACACAAAAAGGTAAAAGTTCGCCAAGAGTGATATGTGCCTGTTGAGCTCTTCTAACACCGACTCCACTTTTGAAGGGAGCCAAGGGAATAGAGAAAAAGCAACGAAAAATCTTGGAGCAAACGCCCTTTGTGTCGTGAAGTTAATGGTTTGGCCTGCAGCTAGATCAGACTTCTGACCCTCCGCTTTGATAAGCATGCTAAATACTTTATAGCACATGATAGTAGAGCGAGAGTTGCTTTGTTAGATACCTTTTACCTTTACGGCCAAGAGAGAATTGGCCTGCAGCACACACATGCACACACGGACTACATGCATGCCGCTCTGGAAAAGGTAGAAGCAGCCAAGACAGGGCGCATCAAGCACCATCCTAGCCAGCGCTGAAAACAAAAAGGAAACATAATACAAGTATAGCCCACTTGTGGCTTCTTCTGTAATAACAAAAAGAGGCTGTTAAAAAAGCTCGTTTGACTTCCTGTGGCAAGTAAATGTTTCCACTTTTCAATTACTACTTCACTTCAACTTTGGAATGTAGACGTGTTGGCTAGTTCGCAATTACTGCTTCATTATCAATGGGGCATACTATGCTTTTACAGTACGGAAGGCTTACAAATCATCTCTATCTTACGACAGGCAGAAAAAGCTCACCTATATGAGTACTGGACTTGCAGCGATTTGTCTTGATTTGTATTGACAAGAGTCTACTAGATCAAGCTAGCCTCGCATACCAGCAATCAACATAACTTCCAAGCATTTGGAGGGACGTCAAGAACTAGTGAGAACGCTTTGCTTCTTTTGTTTGTTAATTAATGGGCTTGTTACCAGTGTATGAATACCACAAACTGCATATAACGAATTAGCCACATAACAAGTGAGCACCACAACCGATTCGCGTTGACTAATTCCATGTCCAAGGAGAGGAGACACGAACGAACTATTATGATTTGCTTATATCCATTTCATATCTTTTTTACGGATGCATCGAAGTACTCGAAAATACTTGTTCTTTGGTTATCTTTGCTTCCTTAATTATTGAGGCTGTACGTATCCCAGATGCCATTTTGAACAAGCTCATTTTGAACAAATTTTTCAGAGCGGACCGCAGAGCTGGACAATATCATTTCCATTTCGCAAGCTTCTCCTTACGGCATTTTTTTACAGTACAACGCAACACATCATGTAGATCTATGAAATTTTCGTCGCTCCTCCATTAAGTCCCCTTTGAATCCCCCGTTTATAGATATGGTTTTAAAAAATCTGCACAAGCACCTGTGATCACAACGGACACCGTTTCGAAGCAAGTTCTTTTTTCTTAATTTCCAATCGATGCTTGTGGCAATAGGGTCTGTCATGGGCTGGATCATGGTGCTTAACTATCACCTATAAACTAGACCCACAATCAGCACAGGGATGCATTCTGGGTATTGGTAAGTAGGTTAAACTTCTTGTAACGAATAATGAAAGTGTTAAATAACTGTAAAATTTGAGAAAATCACTCAGGAATTTGTCACTAAGAAAAATTACGTTGCGTAAAAATGGCACAAAAAGAGGATGTAAGTTAAAAGAATTAAGTTTCCTTGTAGTAATATGATACTCAATACATGACGGCTAGCTAAAAATAATTCGGGCTACATGTTAAGAATTGTAAATGCCTGCCACGCTTATCAACGGAAGCTCCACTCTTTAAATTTAATTCATGGAAATCAAATAAGGGAAATTATGAACGCTACCCCTTTTCCATAATAGACATCATTACTATGGTGCACTTACAAATGCCCCAAAGCTGCGGTTCTTAACGAATGATACGCGTAACCCTTGGGGGTATGGCAAGAATTTTAAAGTGTGCGGGAGCTTAGGTAAAATATACTTAAAAATGTATTCATTTCCATTTATTATTTCCATTTATGATCACGCTCAGGTGTCATTGAGAAGGGATTGTGATTTCAATGAATTGACGTAGGGGTACACGGCAAAAAGTGCCTCAAGGGCTCGTTAAGGGCACTGTTCAGAGGCTATAATTTTTAAGTTTCCATAGTAAGTTCGTTCTTGCAATGCACTTCATTCCAATATGAAAATGTTTGCGCTGCTATTGCATGACGATGTGTAGGCTTATGTTGTTTGTCGGCTCCATATAATCTCTTTTCATTCGAGGGTTCTTTATAATTAATTAGCAAGAAAATGAAGGAATTTAAGCACATTGCTTATGCATATGTAACTGGTCCTTTTCGAGCTTTTTGCCTTGGTTGATGTAACTATTCGTCGGGACTTAGCTACCGTCGCATCGGAACAACTTTGACAAGGATGCAGGACATTCTTTCCGTGGGCTGCTTATGGTAAAGATCACATTTACCGCTACGCAGTTTTGTTTCGTGTTTTTTTCATATTTTATTATATTTATTTTATTGTATTATTTCAAACTTTCTTTATTTCATTATTTCATTAAGAATTTAAGGATCAAAGCTCCTAGCCTCCCTGGATAAGATTTGGTCTCCTCGCATATTTGCTGTCTTCAATCAGGTTTTGATATTACTGTCTTTAGTACGTACATTCTTGGATACATGTTAATTTAGAGCAGTTCTAACGGAGAGTCGGACCTTGTTCTCCGTTATATATGCCCTTAATGTGCGCGTTCTTTAAAGACCTCAAAACTGTTATGTGTATTTGATGAATAGCAAGCAAAGTGTTAAAATGCACAAATCATGTTTATCGATAAAAATTAACAAGAATAAAATAATGAAAAATTTAAAAATAAATATAATTTTTAAAAATAACAATTTCTTTGCACTTTATTATTAACAATCGCAGCACTTACCTTTTCCTAGATTCTTAGTCATCACAGCTAGATCCTACCACGGTACAGTTAATTAAAGTCTTATCTGAAACAGTTGACCTTAAACAAAAATTAGGTCAATTCGATAGATCTTAAAGTAAGTTGAACTTAAAGTAAGTGAACATTGCACCCTAAGAATGCGTCGCTAATATCGTTATCCATAAATTAATATCCAAGCAATGTTCACTTTTATTGAGACACAGCGTCGGCTGACGATTTATGTGCCTTTCGCCTGAGGAAATGCAATAGCTGAATGATTGTGAACTGCAATAGTGTTTCTAGTCAAGCGTAGTTTCACAGGATTCGCTTGTAAGCAAGCTCTAGGACGAAGACCAAATGCTATAATAATTCTTTATTGCGTTTTATTCAAACTAGGACACCTTTTGCGAAACGCAAAAACATAAATTACTGTAAAAGTACCATCTTACGTAGCTTACGAATCTAGAAGAAAAACTAGAAGAAACAAAACGTAATTGAGAAGAAATTGTTCGCTATCATTATGTCCGTTATCAAAAGTCGTTAGCCTCATCATACACGATCCAAACTACGGCAATCTTTGTGTTCTTATTTTTTTTTAGAATCCGATTCCGACCCCGCACGAGTGGTGCTTATTACGGTCTTCACAGTTTAGGAGCTATTTAGGCACAAATTCCACAAATTTCATTTCAATATTCATTTCATCGTTAATGGCGTTTTTAGCGGGCAACTGGAAGACCATTGAATTGGCTCTCGGGGCCAGAAGTGTGGCATATTCACAGCGAGGAAAACAAAAGACGTAAAAGGCAAGGTAAGTTTGCTGTAGTTTTGCAGTTCTCGTAAAAAAACTTTTATGATAACATTTTTGTTTTCGTTTTTTTATTTAGTTTGTCCTTGGAGTTGCATTGTCTCATATTTCTCGGTATTCGCGAGAACAGTTTTATAGTGATACTTGTTACCTTGTTGCCTAGTTACCTTGTTTCCTATTTAAGAGAAGATTAAAAAAATATATGGCAAGAAATGTAAACTTGCGTTTCACTGGAAAATTGTGTTGCCACTGTCGCAAAAGGAATTTTCGGTCTGTAATACTTTTCTTTGGTGCTCAATAGCTTTGAAAATAAAAAAGGAAAATGATGAAAATAGCTCTCTCTATTCATGTGAATAGTGTTTATACAAGGGACAACTTCAAATGTGGTTAATTCACACTACCGACAATAGGGGACAGCCTACGTCGGGAATGCATGAAAAAATCACTCCCTTAAAGACGCTCACGAAGTAGGATCACAGAATAAAAATGCTTGGAAATTTCGTCATTCTGTTAAAAAATTCACAGCGAGTGTTGCTCACAGATTCTAATACGATGGTTCACCTTTCACTTTTACGTAAAATTGGTTGTTTTGCATGTCACATGTTTAAAAACAACGTCAATAATATCAGGCACGTTACACGGCACATTTGGTTACATTTATACGAACTTGACAATTGACTGCACATGAGTTTTGGTTTTTCTTAATACTAGTGGTAGCGTCTTAGTTTGAAGTTGCTCGAATCGTTAACGACAAGAAACTTGGGTTCAGTAAGGTCTGCAGGTTTAAAATTATGTATAAGGTTATGTTTAATTTTTATTTATACTCTATACATCTTACTGTTATATTTCTGAGCTCACAGAGGAAAGTAAAAGAGAAAGAGAGCTAGATCAAGACGCGAGAAAGATATATGCATCTGAGCACGGTGTCTTTCGTGCTGACGTCTCATTTGTTCGACTTGTTGTTCTGGTTTCATCACAGCGAAGGGCGAAGGCGAATGGTTCTGGCAGAACAGCAGCAGTATATTTGGGCAGCTTGAAACTCCATCGGAGTTGTGTGGAACGGGCGATGTTGTGTACAGTGCCGTTGATGAATGATTCCAAAAGTTGGAAGCAGAGAAGAAGGGAAGAACCGTATAATTTGTATTGACATGTAAAGGTAAGTTATGGAAATCCTTCCTGGGCCACATGCCTTTTGGGCTTGTTATGCAAATATCTAAAGGATAATATTGCGAAGTGATGCTTTCAGGTGCACAAGACGAATCTAGTGTTCGAAAAAAGTGAACGTAGTGCGATGTTTTTCGCTTCCTCCGCTTCAACTTTCGCTCTTTCACCTACAGCATTTTTGCCGTGTATTACCTGCTGTTTTATGAGTTGTGCACTTGCAGAGTAATTAGGTCTTAACTCTGCCAAGTTCACGGTTGGCGTACTGAGCAGCAATACAGTACCCTTACATTTTGGCAGCGTTCCCCTGGCATACATTCAGATCAACTATGCCTGTTACCTTCCAGTATCCTGTACCGTCAGTGTGGAAAAAATCTTTCGTCTTACGTATGCGAAACAGACAAAGGTACTTAAGTGTTACACAATGAATTACCCTTCCAAGGCTACCATCTAAACAAGATTTATGATCAAGATGCAAGATGGGACTTCGATAACACCGGTCTGTCGGAAAAAAAGACAGACCGGTGGTACTAGCACACTCCAATAAGAATTATTGAGGTTTTTGTCAGGAATATAGGCTTGGGTGTAGGCATCAAGTGAAGTTATCGGATAAAACTCGGTCTAGTTCACCAATAAGAGCATGTCAACCCCAATATTTGGGTTCTTGAATACAACGGTGGAGTTCAGAAACAGCGGGAGCTTCTATCACATACGTGAGGCCTTTATACCTGCGATTAATAGGCAAAAGTAAACTCTTGAATTCGCGTGTAACGTTTTTACTATACGAACAATTTATTTATCTGTGTGTTAACGATGAACTTTGTAGACATAGTTACACACTACCGTCTTCCGCTTTCGACTGCAAAGTTTGACCCCTAAGGAAATAACCAGGAACTTCAAAATTTGTCGCCTTCCTAACTTAGGACTCCGCGCATTGGCGGAAAACAAAAGACACGTATTTGCTTTTTTCATATTATCTGTTACATTTAATCCAAAGCATGTTAAACATTTGAAAGTACATTGTCTTTTCTCAAGGTTCTTCATAACTTTTCATGGTACAACTCACAGGAGAAGTCAAACCTGAATGTGACCTAAAAATAAGTCGTGGGGGATTTTTCTGGATAAACTCGGTTACATTTCGTCCGAATGAAAACAAGACAAAAAAGTATACGATCGAGATGTTGAGAGTATGTCTCATGAAACGCGAGGCTTTCCAATGTTTTGTTTAGCTACACGTTTTCTAGGCATTCTCATTCAAGCTAGTCAAAGACGAGCACTGCACTTTCTTTGCGCTTATTTTAAGTGATTTTATTGTGAGTGTTGTTACTTTACATGCAGAAACTGCAAAGAGTAGTGAAACTTATGACTTGAAAATGTTGCGCTGTCGAGCAAAACCTCCGCCCATTATTTTAACCGGTTCTGGGAATTTGGATTCATTTTTATCGCCAAGCAATACAGCAAAACATGCTTCTCACAGTAGCAGTGATGACAGCAGTGACAGTAATTCGCCAGAATCAGAGGAAGAACGAGTTTACTTGTCCATTATTCTTGATCAAATCGCAAGCAACTTGCCTTTAATCTACTTTGATGCATGGACAGCGGCCAGTATCGGCGATCAATCCTATTTCTATGCCCAGTAAGTCCACCCTTTGGTTCATAAAAAGGACATTTATTTTTAATAAATCAGGCTTTTTTAATGTTTGGAATCTTTTCAGTGTCGACACCTCAATCTTTTCGAAAAATCGCGGAGGATGGACTCCGCTCATGTACGCCAGCTTTTACGGCCACGTAGGTGTGGCTTGCACAATAGTGGAGCAAGCTCCACATTCGCATCTGAACGAAGTGAATTACGCCCGGCAATCTGCATTGATGTTGGCCGTGGCAGCTGGCCGCGCCTCCACATCGGAAATTCTTCTAGCAGTCAGTATCAATATTATGGACGCATTTTTATGTTAGTGACTACTTTTGTTCTGTTATGTGCCTACAGCATCACGCAGACATTGAAATGCGCGACATGCAAGACTGGACAGCTCTGATGATCGCGGCGCATGCGGGATGCATAACAACGGCACACGTCTTGCTGAAGTACGGCGCAAATGTCAACTCAAGGTGATTTCTATTAGCGGGTGTAGCCCGATAAACGATCCAGGGTATATTTAGGGAAGGTGTGTTTGGCCAAACGGCTTTATACTTGGCAGCCCTGAGTGGTAGCAAGGAAATGGTTGCGCTGCTGGTCAAGTATGGTGCAGACCCGGAGATTGGTACGTTCCACAATGACACGCCCCTAGCTGCTGCGCTCCGCAACGGTCGCACTGCTACTGCGGCACTTTTATCCAAGAAGATAAGTGAGGATCCAATAGCTTTATTTTATAGTCGCAGTTTTAACGTTAAATCCATTGAATATTGTAGATGACTTATTGAAAGTACCCTCCGCTTTGATGCACGGACCGGTCATACAACCCTCAACGTATCGATTTAAAGTTTCACCACAGTATTGCTCGATGTCATACGAGAAATACGATTTGAGAGGTTTCCTTGAGTGGCACAACCTAGGAGAGATTGTTCCACTTTTAGAAAACAACGATATTGACTGGGAAGTCTTTTTAACAATGACCCATGAAGATTTTAGTAAAGTTGGAATCAAGTAAAGTTACTCCCTTTTCCATTCAAAAGAATCTAATTTTCTCTAATAGGGATAAAGCTATCAAAGATTTGCTAGTGCGTCTAGTACAGCAGTGCCATGCTAGTCAGCAATTTTACTGTGATTTACGCCAGTTTCAGTCTACTTGGAGTCACTTAAAACTTTTACTCCTGAAGTTGAATGTTCATGTTCTGTCCCCTGATTTAATCCAGAGTTTGGCAGAAGGTGACGCCTTTCTATTCAAATATCTCGGATAGGCTTTACCTGTATCCTTAAACATCAGCGTAATTTTTAACACGGATCCGCTGGTATCAAATAGCAAGAATAAAATACTCAACTTCTCGATATGTGCACCGCCGTGCGGGCTTTTGGTCAACTATTTAATCGAAACATTTCCCTAACTTCCAGACAACCCGAGGCCCAGGTAACGTGGAAAATTTCAACAAAACGGCAAGTGACCTGTCGATTAGGCTATGAAAGTAGCTGAAGTGAAGACTTTCAGTGTATCTCGTACATGTGTCATGCGTCGCACAATATTTGACATACATGGAATCGAAAATCGTGGAAACGAAAGTTAGGGACTTAAAGGGTTGTAAAGAGGACGGATGGATTTCATGGATTGGTGTGATTTGATGAAAGCTTATTTAGTTGATGCATACAGTTTTGGGTACCTAAGGTGTATGTGACATTAATTTTATGCTACTGAAGGGTAACGTGGTTGGGTAATGAAGCGTAATTTGTGATGTTTCGTCGAAATTTAGGGTTATACGTAGGACCGTTCCGAGAATTATAGTTCGGAAGGGGGGGAGCTCAGACTCCTGATCGAGAGTTTTTTAAAAAGAGAAGAAAAAAAGTGTATTTGGTGAATATACTCTAGGCTGAAAAGTTACATTTTTGTACCAGTGTACTTTACTTAAATTGGTCTCACTGATCGTTTCAGGGTTTTTTTTTTTTTTTTTTTTTTTGAGGGGGAGAGATTTTGAGCATATTACCCAATGTCGCCTTTTTGCTAAGAAACCAGACTCATAGGAAAAGTTGTAAGGCGCAGTGTTTCGTTTTTTAACCGTTTTCATTAGCGAAACAAAGAATATTCCTTAGCAGTACTTATTTCGAAGTATTCCGTAACATTTTGTAAATCACTTAAAAATTCTGTACTTGAAATTTACAAAAGCTTCCTAATGTGTTATTCGGTTTGAATCACGAACTTGCTGTAAAAGAATTTTAAAATGAAACGTGCACATTGGGATTAATATTTACCACTGTTCTTTCACCCTCTAAGGATTTCTGTTTCAAACACTTACATTAAATGTATTGTAACATCCGTAAAATTCTCAACCACACGTACTGATTCCAAACATTTCTAGAAGTAAAACTAAACTTTATTTTTCTTGCAATTTCAACGACGAATTTTAAATGTAAGCCGACTTTGAATTTATGTTTCACAAAAGAAGTTCAAATGTGATTGCTTGCTGTAAGCTTTGACTGTAAATTTTAAACAGAACTATTAAGAGAACTAGTATAGAGTCCAGAAACTTATACATATTGGTCTTCTCTGCCACAAGGTAACGACAAACGAAGAAAGATTTTTTGGGTCGAACATGGCCTTTACGAAGTAAATAGTTAAATTTAAAAGGTTTGCACTAAATCATGCTAATTACTAAGCTTACAGATAATTAGACAGTATTGTCGAGTACATACATTGCTCTCTTTATATTCTAACAAAATTACTTTTTTACGCTTTCAGGGAATCATTATAAAGCAAATGCAGGTCTTATTGACTTAATTGTCAATGCCGCTATTTCCTTAAATTTATCGTCGCAAAGTTGTTTTTCTCTGTTACAGTAGAACTGCTATTTTATCAACCTCGATTATGGAAACTTCCTTTTATGTCAATCGCCTTCCCAGGAACATTCGTTGTTCAAGGATCGGGTTTCGATACAAATTTTCAAGTGTTTACCGACGGGGACACAAAAAAAAAGAAAAAAAAGATAATATCATAAACCCTTCAAGAGATTTGAATTAAAGAACGAAAATGCTATTTTTTCGATTCTTATTCGGTGTTTGAATTTCTAAATTTGTCCCAGTGGACTAAACATGTGCATCCCGATTTTGTCAACTACCCTCCAGCCGTAGTATGTTTTACAATTACATAGCTGAAGAAAAGAAGCCACCTGTTATATTCTATAGTTATTCCGTAGACAAAAATATTTCCTCTTCAAAGACAATATTGTAATGTCACTAGAGGAAAATGGGAAAAATCATACTAGCGCGAGTGCGCCTTTTTCCAAAAACTGCGAAGGAGAGCACGAGCGTAAATTGTGAAACGAGCGAATTTCAGCTTTCGGTAGCAGAGTTAAATTATCGTGGTAGATATTTTTACCGCTTTTTTAAGCTTATTAACCATCGTAGGCTAGCATAATGACGGTTCCATGTATTTCATGTTCCTAGGCACATAGATTTTTCAATTTAACGGGAGAAGAAAAAACATTCTCAAGCAGTGTTTGAAAAAATGATAAGTAATTTTTCATTAGGTTATTATTATGCAACAACAGTTTAGAATCAATACTCTACTGCATTATCGTAAACATTTGAAAGTATCGCGCGGTAGCGGTAAAATGGGTAAAGTTGGACTTCGAGCCAGCTTCATGGCAGTTCGCTGGACGTGACGTCGCTGTAAATTCGCCATTGTAATATACGCATCTTCTAAGTGTCTTATAAATGGATTTTGGAAGTCTTATCAAATCTTGTGAACGATAGATCTTATGAACGTCTTTTTGTCCTAATTGTTCTACTTGCAGTGAACCACCCAAGTGAACACTTTACCAAAAATTTGTGTAGATTAGACCTTTTTTTCGCGTTGTTCGCAAACCTAAATATACGTATTAAGGGCGAAAGAAAACTTGCTCTGGAAACCATTTAACAATATTCGATGTTTATAAGTTACGGCTTTAAAAAGTGTTCATTACTGACTAATATTTACGTCCTAAAGAGGCGTATTTCTTAACCAGCTAGCTCAATGTTTATGTATTCAGTTTTTTTTTTTATTTTATTTTATTGTCCTCTAATGCCTTCAGTTTTTTAATGAAGATTTCTTTCTCATCCACGCAGACTTTCGATTTTTAGAAGCAAGGCTTACGCTTAAGTTTATTTGTTTATTTTTTGGTTTAAGAGACAACCGACATCGCACCTGCAATGTATTGTCGTCTTCGGCTCACTTTGGGAGCTTAGTTTTCAAGCGAGTTAGCTCATTCTGGACTTGGTAACATAGGATGTATTGTTTGCTTTTATGTCAAAACGTTTATTACTATCAGGAAGGTGTGGTTTGCAGAAGGAAGCGTAACGCAACCAGAAACGCTTTTTTAAGCAGCCCTAAGAATTGTGTAAGACAATGAAAAGAATCGTGAAGGCAACTTTCGTTACCTCGTCAGAATGGAAATTAATAATAAATGGTATTATCGCGCTATCCAGTACCGAACACCTTTTTTTACCGCTACCGTAAAAGGTTCAAAATATCGAGGTAATTACTTTACGGCGATCTGGTAACGAAAAGTCCCTTTACTTTTACCCGTTAGCGGTAAATTATTTTTTTTTTTTCAGCATTCAACCCTGCTCGGTAGCACTGAGCTACACATCACAACTGGTACAAGAACCTCGAATTTGTAACCTTTTACAGGGTTCGGGCCATTTTATTCTGAATCTTACGACGCAGTACTGTTATCTGTTAAGCATGCGAATCTTAAGCATATTTCGTAGCGGAGTATGTGCTATATGCTCGTAACTCAGAGAAACTTTCCGTTAATTTTTCACGTTTTAGCGTCTCGCTTTGTCACTCCCTTTTCTCCGCCCCTTTCCGCCCTTCTTCCACACGTGTAGCTAAAAACAACAACAAGAAGGTCGTTCTCTTCTCAAGATAGATCTCTCCACTTTTGCGTCTCGTATTAGATTTTTGAGCATGCTGGGGAAGATGAAAGCCACAAGCAAAATGGCTGAACACAATTCAGTTTAATAAATTTCAGTCATAGTGGGAACGATATTGCTTCTTTAAAACATGGATGAGGACGAAACTGACTGCAAGTGCATTTCTCGTGAACTGAGCTATCGAAACGAGCTAGAATTTTCTGCCTGGTGGGGTGAACAATCCAGAAAGAAGGTTATGAATTTTGAGTTCATAAAGAACAGAAATCATGAGCACGGTTGGAACCTCCCTGAAGATTAGACAAGTCTTATGTTTGGAGATTGATGAATCAGATTTCTTAAAGGTTCGACAAACAGTGCAAAGAATTTCTGGCAACAAAAAGTTTTGCTTGAAGTCGTGAAGCAAGTCTGGCTAATGGGTGAAGAATGGGAAACGTTGCTACTCACTTCAGCATGTTCCTGGTACAAAATTATTTTCCATCAATACTTTAGCTAGAATACCATTATTTCTATTAAAATTGATTCTTTCATGCAGGTAGATGTCGTTCTGTTGCACAGCTTCAGCCCATTCCTTACACCTTGTCTTCATGTAAGTTTTGCTACGTGAGATCTGAGTAACATTCCTCTAAACGCCCTGATATCAGATTACTTCAATTTGGGAAGGGGTGTACCTTACGGACACCGAAACCCTTAGTCTTTTGGAAGTTGTCGTGCAGTTATGGATCACCTACTACTCGCAGCAAAGACCGTTTTTCTTATTATAAGTAAAATTGTTATGTATTTAAGAAAGAAACTTTAAAGAAATCTCCTTTAATCAGTTTTCTGGGCTCCTGGGAATTATGCGTTCGTAAAAAAGTGGCTTCCCACCGTGGAATGGAATGATCCTACGCAATGGTCGACAGGAAGACTGCCTTGCGAGCAAGAAATAGTCATATTTCCTGACAGTGAAATATTTTCTATGACGGTCGACTCGGACATGATGTGGTCATCGTTGATTCTACCTCAAAGTGGAGAAGTGGTTCTGCATACCCCAAATGATGTACCGACAGCTGCTTCTGAGAAAAATTCTTGTAAATCGGGAGGTACATATTTCCGAATAGGACCAATCTTTAATAAATTATGCATGATTATTTTTTTTAGAAAACAAATTTCTCGGTGGCCAAACGAAAAGCTGGTTTGACCCTAGAAACTGGCGGATAGGTGATGAAAATGAACTAAATCTTGGTGTACCGCACGCCCAGCACATCCCTTGTGCAGTAGATGACATCGTTTTCCCGTCTTTGTCTCGAAGTGTAAATATAGACCTCCATTACCATACAATTTATGCAAGGAGTACGAAATTCGGCGATATGGTAAGTAATCTACTTTCATACTTTCACCTAATTCTTAATTCGTAAAGCTTAATGTGAATTTCACTTTCATGGGTTTTGTTTGGTAGGTTTTTAGCGCAGAAAATTTGACAGACTGGTTCTTGCAGTATGGAAGTTATCATCTAAAAAATCCCAACAATACGAAATTGATCAAAATAAATCAGGGATGCGACGATCCTCTTGGTTGCGTCTGCGAGAATGAACACGATCCGAGAGTATGCACTTCTACCTGATTTACTCACGAAATAAAATATTTTTCGTAGGTAATGCAACTTGTCTGCGGGAACTCTGCTGCGTTGTGTCACTCTGCTTACACGTGTGAAACTACCGTTCGACCGAAAGGAAATTGCTGTGGAATTTGTGGTTCGTTACCCTTATATTAACACACGCACAAAAAAAAGACCTGGAAAACTGACAAATTTTGATTGCTTTTATCTTACGCAAATTTAAGAATTTTAAGCATGTCGTAAATTTAGGGGCTGTATTGTCGTTGGAAATCATCAAAGAAAGGTTTACGTTAGCCGGTCTTCAAGGACTAATATCTGATTTGAAAGCTTCGCGAGCTATTGATGTCTTCGCCAGCCGTGTAGCAGGCAACATCGTTCAAGTTGTCATTACGGACAGGAACGATGCTCGCATGAGCCACGAGTTTGCCGATCAGTTGCAAACTTACCTCCTACAGGACATTCCAAACGAGAATATCTACGGCCTGACGGGAGTCCACGTGCAAAAATCAAGCTTGGCATTCCTGGCAGCCCAAAGTTGGTCAGCCTCCCAGAAAGCCTGGGCTACGAATATCACTTTATTTATTTTCGTTTTCCTCCTTATTGGGCTACTAGCGGCGCTTGCATTTGTCTATAAGAAAAATAGGTATTTGCTATTTTCCGTAACCTAAATGTACATCGACGGATTGATTTTAATGTCATGGTTAGATCTCGTGGAGCGCCGGAAGTAGGCTTTGTCCGCTTCGAGAATGATGGTCTGCAAGCCAATGTAGATGTCGAACTTTCCCCTTCCGGCGCTGAGGCAGCTTCTGACGTATCACCCAACGATATCGTTGGCCATGTGGATAGGTCACCACCTACGACACCTACCCTGGTTACATCAGCACCCGGAGAGTTGGTGACGTCATCCGAGGAAATGCTCTGGAAGAAGCCATGGCAACGCATTCGTGCGTTTGCAAATCCGTTATTCGGGAATCCCCTGGCTGCTTCAGGGTTTTCAGTGTCTTCGCTCTTACGATTGGCAAAAGACGCTAATGGGACTGAAAACCCGACTTATGACGCTATGCAGTTCGGTGATTCATCAGTAAGAGGTAAAACCCAGGTCCCACCCTCCAAAGGGGAGCCAACAGGTGAAGGAGAGCCCAACAGCAATGCAGATAAGCAAGATTGTGAAGGGGAACTAGAAGCGACCGTAGAGCAAGCGAATGAGAAAGGATGCCAGTCGGACGAGACCGTTTTCCAAGATGTAAATTTAGGAGATGATCGAACGGAAGACGATCAGGGCTTGATTTTGCCAGACGTTCCTGGTAGTAAAAACGTGACGCAGAAACATCCTATATTGCAAGTTTCGAAACGCGTGGCGTCGAATTTCCGTAAACTTTTAAAGAAACCTGACGTAAGCAACTCCCCAGCCGTCGTCGATACGGCGGTTTCCATGCACAGCGTTTTAGAAGAAGAAAGAGACGTGCAAGGTATGAATGATGGGTCTGAACCCGTAGATGATCCCAGTGCAACCGCAAAATTGGATGTCAGTATAGGAGTGCCGGATATTACCATGGATGTAAACTTGGAACATTTCTTGGAAGACGACGATGAGAAACGACTAACCACAACCGATTCCGAGTAGCTTAAAAATACGTTTAATTGAGAACTAGCCTTAATTTATTGCCATTTTTCTTGTTGTATGTGCGGCTTTTCGGTAGTAAGCCTTGGAATGTCTTGAGATAATACACAACGTACGGAACCGTGCATCTATATTTAGTTGTTAGTTGGCGAGTTTTTGATCGAAAGTCGGAACTATGCCAAAAGGGCAGGAGTAGTAGAATAGTTTTGCAGTCGTTGCACGCATGACAAAGTCATTGCACGCATGACAAAGCGGGTATTTGTAGAACAGAACACAGATGACATCATAGTGCGTGCGGTAGGGATGATTTCATTCACACCCACGTATTGCAAATGTTCTTAAGCTTAATTGTATGCATAATTTATGGGGCAGTAGCGATTTGAACAGTCGGCCCACATGTGCCACACAGTTGCAACACTCTCCACTCAGGTGGCGTTTGTGGTTATCCCTTACATCTAAAAGGCATCTCGCGCTCGCCGGCTGCGGATTCTAGTGTCTGTCAGAGCTCAAAACAGTATTTCTTTGCATTCTACCGCGAGACTTCGAAGAGTGCTGTATGTTGCAGCCGAGTTGCTTTCTACTACTACTTTTGAACTTTCGATAATAGTGTTGTAAAACGTTCGCTTATTTGATTAACTAGTAATATAAATAGCTGTGTTTCAGCTATTTTGACCTCAAGTGAAGGATTTGATAGTGTACCACACACCAAAAATGAAGACCTGTTACCGAAGGATTATATTCACGTTCCTCGTCGTTGGTCTGTTCGCATTTGGTAAATATCACACCTTGTATTCGATTGCTTTTATGGGGTTGTATGCAATAATTTTATGCAATAACGTTTGCATTTAATAAAATGGCTTCGAGCGCCCCGTAAAATATTATATGGTGCCCTTGCAGCTGTCCGTGTTCTAGTCGACGGAAACTTGGTGCACCGTATACAAGGGAAAGAAAGCGTTAGAAGGCGTAATACTAGCCGAATGTAGGGGAGAAATCTTTATGGTTAGACGTTGGAAGTATACCCCTGGTCTTTTGTGTGTTGGTCTTCATGTTTCCTTTCGTTAAGTTACACAGGGATTGTGTAAAGATAATACTTCGTATCGTAGCACCCATCTGATCCGAAAATCACTCGAGCTAATGAGCCTGTCGCACTTCGCAAGGCTGAGTGTGTGAATTCCAACCCATAACCCGTGAATTCGATCCTAGACTATGTGAAAATTCCCTATATAAAAAAAAGAAAAATAAGGCGTCTGAACCCCCTTTTTTCCCTTTCAATGCAGTCTTTTTGTTGTATGCGGGATCCCAACCTCAAGTAGGGGTGATTGACAAGCAGAAGTAGGGAGCTCCAATAGAAGCTATTGCATCCCTCAGGGAGCCTAAGGAAGAGACGGCGTAAAAAGTTCTTTCGGTCTAGTTTCATTTATGTTTTGGTTTTGCTTTATGTGTTGACAGAGGTGAAGGTTTTGGTAGCTTAGATATCCCATTTCTTGTGCCTAAATTTATAAAGCAAAATAGTTTTCATTTCCCAGGCCTTTTCCCTAAACAAACTTTTACCACCATTTTTTGAGAAAACAGACAAGGCGCGTGTGCGGTTCCACAGTCTGTGTTGCATATGCTTACGACCAGCAGGCTCACGCTCATTTGCATGCCTCTCCCCCTAAGCTTAGCGTGGCTGAGTTTCTTGAGATTTGAGATAATAGGCCCACCCGTGAAGGGAGAAGTGGTGGGTTGGGAAACGGTCAACAATTTTTCGCTAAGGTTAAGGAGCACTCCCTTATTTCCTGTTCAATTGCGTCGTTTTTATTGTTGGGAAATTTGAGTCCGGGCTCCGAGTTTGGGCAAAAATGCGCCTTGTGGAAATTGAGGAGGGTGAACTTTCGAAAAATTTGTATTCTTTGCATTGTAAGGCTTGTCGTTTGTTTGTCACATAGACTCCTCGAGCCATCCGTCTCCTTTTCTCTCTTTGAAGCAACAAGAAATTTGTTGGATTTTAAGAGTGACTTAAAAATAGCTGACAACGGAATCGAGGACGTGCGTGTGGCTTGTTCCGTTTACGAAAGCTTTCGGCACGATGCCAATTATTTTCACTGTTTCCGAACAATCTCTGCCTTCATTCCACATCCGTGTAAAACTGTTTTTGCCCAAAAGGTGACATTCAAGAAATTTAAAACATTTTTTGCCGCCGTTTCGCGTTTACTGTTTGTGTACAAAATTCATTTCCATTTCATTTCCATTTCTTACGTTCCTATTTGAATATCATCGTAGGTGTTTGCTATACATTAATCATAATATATAACAAATGTATTGTAAAATAAGACTGTCAACATTGAATACTGCACAAGTGATGCAAGGCTAACTTGGGATAAAGATATACAAATTCGCAGGTTTTTGTTTGTTTGTAGGTCATATGTTTTGCTTGTTCCTAGTAACAGTTTCATATAAAATTAAGGCGTTTTACTTTCATCAAGACTCCCCCATGGGGAAAGTCGAATTTATTTACTTTTATCACTTTCATTTCTCGCTCCTTTACTGTTAGGAAAAAGTAGCTTGACAGATGTCCCCTCGGTAATCCGAGTAGGTGCCATTTTATGGCATGTTCCGAAATTATTAGTGCAACTCCTGAATTACAAATACATTGTCATAGAAAAAAAAGTAGCCTATATGTTCCACTGTAGGTCTCATATAGCTTACATCTGGTCTTATGCGTTGTCACATGTCAGTGCGGTCTTACAGCTGCCATGACGTCATACCATCTTTTGCTCCCTTTACTTAATGTCTTTTTTGTTTTGGCGCGCTTTTGAAGGTTAGGGGTTGCGAGGGTTGAAGGGATGTGGCCTTTTTTATGGTGTTCGCCCTTTGGAAGCGTCAATTGAAGTTCGAGTTAGTTAGTTAGCGTAAAGCTCGGCCTTTTATTAGAGCTGTAAGAACTTCTAGCGTGCCAGCTGGTAGGGAAAAGCAACGGCGACTGAAAAAGCCCAATTAAGTTATAGTCCTCAGCCTGTTTCTTGGAAGGTCACTCTTATAGGAAGTTGTCCGGTCCCATCTCCTGATTTGCCATTTCCGCTGGCTTGTGTGGGCTCCAACTAATGCTGACCAACATAGCACCTGCCTTTTGTTAACTCAATGCATTGTCCGTACGTTTATTTTTACCTTTCCCCAGCAACCAAAAACCATCCTGCTCTAAAATGCAGTATAATCTGTCGGTCGTGATCTGTTTCTACTATGGAAGAGTCGAAAGGCCAGGGTTGTGTAAACGTGCAGAAAAGTTCTAATGTATCGAATCTCTAATATATCTAGCAATTTTCATATTTCCAAAAGAAGTTTATTATAGCAAGATTAAACTTTATACACCTCAACTGAATTCACTGTTCGTGATGGAACTGTGGATAGATTCCATCTTGGCAGCGTATGTCTCGTTAATTTCAGAGCTTCTATATCAGACATGAACTGACGGAGCCTAGCTGGAACGAAGCGTTTCTCCTCGTGGTCGAGACACCATGAACCACCCAGCGATACCGAACGTATTAAAGGAGAGAACTGGGATTAGAAAAAGAAAGAATGAATATTTAACTGCGAGAGTAAAGAAAACGAGTTATCTTGGCCTAGAGGGGTCTTTGAGCCCTCTACCAGTACTGGTCATTTGGGGGAGACTTCGGAATAACAAGACACCTGTGTGTGTGTCTGTGTATGCACGCTTGGCGCCTGTGTAAGCCAAACATGCAGCAAAGTTTCGTAGGCTTCGCGATAGCTCCGTGGCACAGAGTTTACTGTGCTTTACCTTTTGCGCTGATACTGATAAGGAAAATATTTGGAAGAATTGCTGCTTTCTGGATTCATCGACGGTTGTTTCGCCGTACATGACACGGAAACGAGGGGAGTCACAGTCATCGATACTTCCGCACCCCGTTATTTGTGCTTCCACGAAGTCCCTCCAGTTTCAGCCGTTCTGGAAGCAATTGTACGTTTGGTTCCAGTTCCGGTTTTTTGGGTTATTTAACAATTTGCAACAGCTTCCCTTCGTTGGTGTAAGTTGCAGAGCTTTCGATGCGTATGGAGCCTTACAGACGGAAAAGTCGCGTCCAGCGTGTACACCAGCTTGGGGAAGAAAATGAGGAGGGGCCTTGGAAAACTAGTTTAAGCCTTGAACTTGAAAAATTTTATGAACGAAATAGACCTTCGGTATCTCGTCGAAATTCCTACCACGAAGGACAAGAACTAAACCTTGTGAAGCCTTTATTTGGAGAAACCTTTGTCAAGAAAATCCAGTCTCGGATGGAAATCTTTAAACTATTTTTTTTCAATATCTGCCCACCAAAAAAGCATATGTTATAAATGTTCTGTCAGAAAGCGGGCGACTTTACTCAGAATAATAAATTTTTGCTGCTGAGCGACTACGATCTTGTCCATTACTTCTCACATTTTCTTTTCCATCACCTGAATGTTGCCCATAAGAAAAAGCTTTTTACCCATACTTTGTGTACCTCCGATAATCTTACTCTTTCACTATAGTTCAGTGTGTGTCATATTTCAAAGATCATGCGGTTACCCGAACATAAACAACTCTCGCAATTCTGGATAACATACGCAGGTTCGAAGAGCGCTGATCGAGTTCCTATTCCAGTCAACAGGAAATGAATCCTGCATTAGCTTTTAGCCAAGAACAACGCAAATGTGAAACATATCAGTAACAACCCTCATAACTGGTGAAAAATATATCCGGCTGTTTCATCTCGTATTAGCGAAAGCGCCTAAGCTGATCCATCTCAATTGCCGATTGTTAACCCTCATCCCACTCCACCCTTACGGGCATGGTCTACATATATCGCTTCAGATAATCAGCAGGGATTGCTGGAAAGAAGGGCAATTTTATTACGCTCGAACGTTACCAGTAATAAAAGAATTGATTTCACCCTTTTTCACCCTAGTTTCCAAGCCTGAGTTGTTGCCAATGCCCCCACAACTCCCATGTAGGGGTAAAGCACACACATGCGAAGGCCAGGCAAACACCCTAAAGGATTGTCTCCCTTGGAGCAAACCCTCCACACCCACATTGCGTAAAGTTTGCTCCTGTGTTGGCCGCTCCTAACGTTATCCTAGGTTCCGGTTTGTCGGATCCGAGAGCGATCAATACTATGGGAGACAACTTGGCCGAATGACTGCAAGGCATGGAGGCTTGTAATTCCTCCAAAAGAAAGCAAGGAGTCCATTGACATTGGGTAACCCGAAGTCTCTGAAAAAAGGGAAGTCGAGAGGAAGAAAGTGAATATATTGTTGCGTTGCCACTCCGTAGTAAATTTGGTTTCAATGGCTGTCAACTGATGAACCGAGCCCGTGTCATTCATCATGCATAACAGGCGGAGTCTGCCCCGAAACCTACACGCTTCGAACACTCGAAATCACGCCAGTGGCCCCCTACAGTTACAGCACATGCTAATTATCGATGAGCTGAATTAAGTTCACCCATCAATCTTCACTACTGCACGCAGAATTTTGCAGAACCTTGAGGCTACATACTTTGTTGGCGAAAATAATCGTTTACTTTCAAAATCCATTGACCCTAACCAGCGAAAAGAAATCATTGACGAAGTGAATAATGAAATACTGTCCTGTGGCTTTCTTGTACGGCAGCTCTGTACAGAAATCTCCATTAGCAAGTTAATTTGTGCTAGAAGCGACGACTGAACCATTTGCTAAGTGCAAGCTTTTGTACAAGGCTACGATAAATAGTCTTTCACCAAGCAGGGATTTCGCTTGAAGCAGTTGGGGAATGATGTTTGAGCAGCGAAACCCCTCACTTCAAAGACATGATAAAGTCTAATCTTTTCAAGCCACAGAATGAACTTCAGTCCAGTCATTTACACCACAGTTAAATTGGCCATGAGAGTGCACACAGAACGCCTTGTGTACTTGTAAAAGTTTGAAGTTGGTAGTTGCATTTCACTTTCTGATTAATATCTCTTTTTCATACTTTTGTTGTTTTCATTTTAGCTTTTACGTTCCTATTTATTTATCACGACCATAATCAGTTTCTATTTGAACATTTACTGTAGGGCTCTGATTTCGTTAACCAATTGGGACAGCGAAGGGTAGCTAACAAGCTAGATAATGGACAAAATAATGTCTTTAGTACATTATCAATATTTCGGAGAACTACAGTGCAGAATAATAATCGAAAATTAAAAGCAAATGTAAACTTTAATTATACGTATGAGACTGTTACGAGAGAATCCTAACTTACTCATGAGTAAGTGCTTTAAAAACAACAAACAACATTCAACTCCACAATTAATTATAAAAAGTCTGCGCAGTCGGGTAATATGATTAAGAGTTCCCATGACGTGGGTTGATAAAATCGCAGTCATTTTAGAATTATTGTAAATTCAAAATTATGCATTATCTGACAATCAAAATTTGTTTCACTCTTGCCATTTACAAGCTATATAAATTTCGTTTTTTTAAAAAAAAAATTCAAGCTTGTTCTTTTTATCCTCATGGCATGGTGTACTATGAGTTCTCTCTCCTTTTTCTGTTTATTTTATATTTAATGAGCGGTGTCACACAAGAGTGCTTCAAACTGAAAACGTAAAGAAAAGTGCAAGCTTACAATGAAAAACTTCATGGCTGGTCTCTAATAAGCGTCCTTGCTTTGAGTGGGAGATTACATAAGCCTTTAGTCAACATTTGGCTGGTCCATGGGTGCTGCAGAAATGAACCGCATTTTTCCGTACGTTTAGCGAGGCGTTACGTGGTATTCATAAAACTTTTCCAACAATATTAAACCCTTTTAAAAAACATTATCGAGCCGTAAAAGGGTTGGATTATGAAAATCTCATTCAGTAAAAATGGGCATTAAATCCGGTTACGAAGTTAGCTTTTGTATAGTCGTCATGGGAAGTGATTTGAATCTTGACTTCCGTTTTAGTTAGCATATAGCCAGTCCGTATCAACGAGGTGAAAGAGAACGAACATGGGGGGCACTAGTATGATCTCGGACACCTTGTGCTTTTTTTCGTTTTTGAAGTGTCGCTTATTCAACAAGCTACTTTACGATGGATGCAAGAAAAGGACGGGTGATCGAAGCCGTAAGCGTCATTGCTCAAGCACCAACGCTTTTTGGGTGATGTGCAGCACAACGACAGAGCTGGCAACCGTGCGAAGGTTAAAGCCGTGCATTTCGTTAACAAATAGAAGAGGCTCTACGGTCTTTTCATGTTAAGCTATAGCTTCACGGTAAAGCACATAAGGGAGACGGGAAAAAGCTTGTGTGGCTTGTGTGCTCGCTTAGTAAAGCAATTCTACTTAAAAAAAAAATCCCCCACTGTCGGATGTTTTATTATTATTCTGAGCAAGCCCGCCAAGTAAGAGTAAAGCCATGTTTCTCTTTCTCGGAGCTCGCCGTACGTCTTGTACGCAAACAGACGTAAACAATCGTGCTCTAACTCGCTTTCTTCGAGACCATACAAATGGGTCCTAGTGCATCGAAAATTAGCTCCAGATGTGCTAATAGCCGTTTTGCCGGAGCTTAGGTTCATTTGAGTCCAAAGTGACGTCAGGATAAGTTTTATTTTAAAATGTGGCTTTTAGTATATTTTTGTACAGATATAATGCTGGAATCAGTTTATTCATTTTGAGGATCCTTTATGAATTTGTGTGAAAACTTTGGGGAGTTCGAGGCCATTAACTGCTTAATGTATCCCATTGTTTTTCCTCGCTTGTTTCATCTGTATTGCTGAGTTCCCTTAATTCAACTTGAAAGGTGTGTCAGCGGAAGTCGTTACGCGGTGCATAAGTCTCACGTAACATGCAGCCCTTCCCACGCTATTGTGGAGGCTTGTCGTAGAAAATGGAATTAAAAAAGAAGGTAGAAAAGAAAGTCTGTAGGCTACATGTGGCTCATAGGCCAAGACCACCAAAATAATTCTTCGGAGTAAGGCGGTAAAGCTACAGGAAGTTTCATTAATATTCTTCTAATATCTGTTGGGAAGATTAACTATCTCATTTGCATAAAAGGACTCCCTTTCAAACTCATGGAGCCCATTATAGTTCGGAAACTGCGACTTCGCATTCCTAGTGTTGCGTTTCTTCCTTTGATGTTTTTTCGTGAATTTAGCCTTTTGAAAGACTCGGAGGAAACTCGAACGTGTTTGAAGACTTGCGACTTCTGGCGTCACTTCCGTTGGGTAAAAAGTACACCCAGCACGTGCACTTGCAAGGGTAGGCTACAGGAACCTTATTATTTTGCTGCCAGAAAAAGGAAAAGAAAAAACGAGTTTACTATTTTTGGGTGGTGTTATCCTCGGAGTTTATCGTTTGTTTCTAGCATTTGTTTGTATTTAAGAACACTGAAGACGTTTATTGGGCTATAAGCAAGTTAATTATGTAAAAGGGCGACGACAAAAGCCTGTTGGGTACCATGGGAGGTCAGCTTACCGTCATTTTTCTCCTTTGCTTCTGATTTCATGCATGTGCGAGGAGATGGGGAGGCTGGGATTGCGAAGTGATCCTTTCAGCTGAAACCATAGTGGTCGGCCTACGAAGACGGGTCCTGATGGACTTTTTCTATTGAGTTCCGGAACTAAAATTACGTTGGCGCCTCAATGGCTCATTCCATGGCCCTTGTCTAACTCACATAACTTTTACTTTTTTTTCCTGTGCCTCGTTGGAGTGTTATATGGGTTCTCTATGCGGACACGAAAAGCAAGCTCATCCTTTCTTCACAGCTGAGTTAGAAAACGATTATATATAGGGAGTCTTCGTTAGGAGAAAGGAGTTGACAAGACGCGTAAGGGTAGGACACTTTTTAAATTTAGATGTCTGTGTGCGTGGAGGCTTTAACACGGAAGAAAAAGGGAAAGGAATAGATGCAGTGTTTTATTGTCCTCGACTCCACTTGAATGGCGGGGATCATCTTTCGAGGCACATTCCGTTGCTGTAGTCCGTAAGCTTGTAAGACTTTATGGCTGTAATTGCACTCAGGAAAAAGATTTGCATGGTTTGTCTTGTAAAAGCTGTAATAGTCCAGCGGTCTTGTATTACACGAATTTGCAGTGTAATGGTTTTTACAGAGTTTAGCTCGTAAGCTTGACACATGCTTTGGAGCCTTCCGGAATGGTTAAGAGCATAATGGTTCGAAATACTACTCCACTACCTCTCACAAACCAACGAAGAAATGGGGCAAACCTATTTGTAGTTTTTGTTGCACACATCAAACGAACTTTTGCGTGATCCGTAGCACATGTGAATATCGTCACTTGCGTGGTGTACGTTTTTTTTAAAATAATCGGTCAGGAGATAGTTACGTCAGTCGGTTTACATGGCTGAGTAATCCACTTTTGCAACAAAAAACGTCTGTTTTTCTCGATTAATAAATTCTGAATGTTTAGTTATTCTTCCACGCGTAAGACATTTTCCAGAGGACGTAAACTGTGATTTTGTTCTATATTGGGACATAAGGTACTTCAATTTAATTTTTCCTGTTTTTCTTTAAAGCTTGATTTTCTTACGTTATTTGATGCTGTCTGGGATATTTTTTGTTTTATAGCATGCTTGACGTATCGGAGATTAGTTATTGCATGTATGAAACAACTGTTGGCACAGATCCACAAAGAGTGGATGCACTGTAACGAGCATTGTTTTTAGCACGATGCTCCTTATTGTGCATCATGGTTGTTGTATGTAACACATTTTATTGTATAGTGTGGGTTGTGTATATTTTACGTAAATATGCGTTAGTGCATACAGTTATGGACGCACGAGGAACTCAACGCTTCAGTGCCGTAACTCTTTATCAATATAACTTTACAGGGAAAGTCTGATAATGTTTGTTTAATCTTCTGAACAAGTCTACGAAGAGCAATACGAAGCTATATCTAGTAGCAAGACTAGTTATGTTAAAAAATGTTACAGTGAACAAGTATTTTAATCGAAGAAGGAGAAATGTTCGCACTAGTGTTTACTTAAAAAAAGAGTACATGTTGTTCGATTCTGACAAAAAGTGCTTAATTACTTGATTGCTGTTGCTGTCCTTCAGTATGAAACATACCTTCACCGTACTTCATATGCTCGCAAACAAAGAGCTAAGCCTCACGCAATCACAAAAAATATATGCAGACAAAAAGATGTACAGTACATGCGCAGTTTGCTAGCATCAAAATCGAACGCCAATGAATCTTTCGTTTCAGCTAGTGTATCGTCGTTCAAAATCGAGATATGAACTGAAACAATGCATTATAATTGCGTTTTGGTTGCTAAGCAATTAATTACCCCTTGCCGTGTTTTGTCCCAGTTCCGCTATTTGTGGTATTGAGCAGGTCTGGAAATTCGAAAAGCCTTAATGTGTACTAATTGCAAAACAGTATAACTGTGTCCGCATACAAGCGAAATTTGACGTAATTATTTGCACCTGGCATGACAGGAGTCTATTTGAGAAACGAAACGGAAAATGCTGACGTTAACGTTGTAGAACTTCCGCTTCCTCTAAAGCCAGGAGCTAAACATTTTGGCAAGCTGGCACATTCGTGTAGGAAGAGATATTTTACGAAAAAAGAAACACCCATTCCCCCGGTGCATAGATGAAAAACCGTTCATTACTTGAGTTCTCATGAGGCGTGTGGTATACGCTTGAGAAGTTGCAGAGCTTCTAGTCAGACTCTTGGAGCGCCCAGCACACGCTGGACTTGATAAACCTTTTTTTTCTGGTTTATGCGTCGTCTCTGTTTGGGACTCCGAATAGGCTCGTTTTGTTTTAATTATAGTGTTTTCATACTGTTTTACCCGGAACTTGGAGTAGAATAGCGCGTCAAAGGTTGTGTTGTGGAATGTGTTGAGCAAAGCCTTAAGGATCCTAAATAGCAAAAGAGGATTAAAAAATTGAAATGTAGGAAGGAGTGGCCTTTTGACAACCTCTTGACCCCTTCTCCAGTTCCAAGGAATGAATGGGAGGGCATAATGCACCTTTCATGCCTTTCCACCAGGCCTGTTTCCAAGTTAAGATGTTAAAACCCACGATTAGCATAGCAATAAACACGATAAACCTTTTCAATTTTAAAAATTTGTGCAATAATTCTTTAGAAATAATACCCTCTTCTGAAGGTGTGCTGTCTGGGAATTTGGCAAAACTACAAAAAGAAACTAACTCATAGAAATAGGCACCGGTAACATAGTAAAGGAAAAGTGTCATCCTGGTAGGAACTGCAAAAGGAACCGGCTATTAACGCAGCTCATCATAATTGTTTACTTAGTGTTGTTTATGCGTCGTTAAGATTGCCAATTAAGCAAAATGGGACGGATTTTCTGCCGTTAGAAGGAAAAAAGTAGAGCTTAATATTGAATTTTTTTTTCGGGTCGCAAGTGTGCGTCATCAGGAATCAGATTCCATTGCTCAAGGGTAATACGCTGTGCGCATGAACGGAGCGCCATTGCGCCACTATGGCAGGATTACATAGGACCAAATGCTCTAATTTAACTGCTGCCTTATTTTTTAGAGGAATAATCACTCCTTGTCGCCAAGGCGACCAAGTACAGATGCGCGAAACCACTTTTTTGGGCCTAACAATGGTTTGTCGATCGTTGACCCCCTTTTTACGGATTTTCGAACCCTTGAACTTATCTTTCAAGGGTGAGATATTTAGCAAATTCTCCCTCGCAGCCCCTATTGTTGTACATCGGCAGTTGGAATGTACCCAATAGAGGAAACTCACCTTTATATATATACCTTTCCCACTAACCTTATCTTGATGCCGCTCCTCTATTGACCTGGGGTCCTCGAAACTTTTGAGAACATGGATCTGAAAGGGTGAAATTCCTCCTTATGAATATGGAGAAGGTCAGGAAAGGTTAAATTGGCGCCGAAGATAGGGATGTGCTGAATTAGAAGGGTGAACGTTGGTGTATACTAATTGCTATTTTTTGCTTTGTAGCTTACAGCAAACCGGCTTCGTCTGACGAGTTTGACTACGAATCCGAAACCGGAGGCACTTTAGATAGATTGAACGCACGTAGTAGCAATCATGATGGCACGGACAATTATGAATACGATGACAAAGAAGAAGAAACGGGAGAAGAAACGAATGGTGTGGTGCCATCCTTTGTTAGCAGCCCAGTGCAGTTGAAAATTAAAGCAGGAGAAAGTGTTCGATTACCTTGCGAAGTCGACAATATGGGTAACTTAAACTTTTTTCATAGAAAAAAAAAATATTTTCTCCGCATTTATTTTATGTATGTCCAGTTAAAATTTTGGTTCATAGTTTTAATCGAGACTCATACTCAAAATGTTGATTTTTCTATCTAAAAAAAAAATCCTACAAGGAAGACTTGCAGTAGTTCGGGATTCATCAAGTTTTTCTTTCACATCGTGCTGTAGGATCGTACACATTGCTGTGGAAACGCGAGGAAGGCGATATTCTCACGGCTGGATCCGTCTTGGTGACGCGTGACAAACGCTTTTCCCGTGAAGGCAATACTTTGATAATTAACAACGTCAACATCACTGATCGAGGTGTTTACATCTGTCAGCTATCTACACAGACCTCAAGAGAATTGGCGCACACTATTGAAGTGCTGGGTAAATAGACAGTTTGTGAACGTTTCAACTTAACTTAAAATGGCAAAACATGATGTCGTTCGTTTTTCATAGCCCCTCCCACTGCCAAAAGTGTACCTAACAACGGAGTTTTGGTAGCGCGCAAGGATGAACCTGTTACTCTAGCTTGCGATGTTACTGGTTATCCGTCTCCTAGTGTGACATGGACTAGGGCGGTAAGATGGGAAGATTACGACGGGGGAATATTTCAATTAAAAACTCTTGTTTTTCCAAATGTAGGGCAAGAAGATGCCCGATGGGCAAGCTTCAATGACCGGTCTGTCCATCACTAT
The DNA here is from genome assembly GCA_022885665.1 of Triops longicaudatus. Taxonomy (NCBI): domain Eukaryota; kingdom Metazoa; phylum Arthropoda; class Branchiopoda; order Notostraca; family Triopsidae; genus Triops; species Triops longicaudatus. The sequence goes on from JAGQDJ010000067.1 coordinate 264,941, forward strand.
TTCACAACCGAACCGTCACCATGCTGGACTTTATGAATGCATGGCCGAGAATGGGGAAGGACCAGCAGCCAAAGCCTCCATTAACTTGCAGATCCTGTGTATGTGAAACTCTAAAATCAATCAACCGTAGCACAATGGCGATTCGTCAATCATAACTTTGACTTGTCTCCATTTTTCATTGCGGTTTTGCCATTTGTCATCAAGAAAAGAAAAAGGCTTTTATTCAATTGTCAAACGCTTTTGTTCATTTTAGACCCACCTGAGGTAGAAGTGGAGCGTACCTCCGTTAACTCGGGTGAAGGTTATGATACCGAGTTGGTTTGTATCGTTCACGCGGAACCCCGAGCTTCGGTAACTAGGAAATAACACTTTTTGCTCGACATTCTTACCACAATAGGGAAATTCTTTTTTTGTCGTACCGAATTAAGGTATCCTGGTTAAATAACGGACGCGTAGTGGAGCCGCAAGGGCATATTACCGTGACTGCAGCTGGCAGTCGCCACGTTTTGGCAATCAAGGACGTTAAAGCAACGGATTTTGGCAATTATACTTGTTTGGCCAATAACTCCATGGGCAGCATGCATCAAATGATTGAAGTTTCAGGTAAAACTTAGTACAGTATTTTAATGTGCCTACGTGGCTCAGAGGTATGGTAATTGCAATAACCGGGGTTTATTTATAGGGTTGGCTAGTCAAGCTGTTTGGAAGCCTATTCATATCGAAGGAGACGCAGCTCATTTGCAGTGGGTGGCTGAAAGTCATGCTCCGATCGTGGAATTTAAACTTTCACTCCGTCACTTAGAAGTAAACTCGTCGTACTTCTTCATTTCTTACCGTAGTTTATTTTCAAACCACTTTTTATCCTCCTCCTTTTTTGCCTTTTTAGACGGGATCAAGCCAAGAGATTATCGTCCAAGCTGATAGTCCTCAAGGCGTTCTATATACCGGGAAACATGAACTCCAATCTCTTTCACCTCAGCAAACCTATGAGCTGGTAGTCGTTGCCAAGAATCGATTCGGATGGAGCCGGGAATCTAAAGTTTTGAAGATTACGGGTCAAGGATCAGGTAAACAACTTTGGTTTACCCTGAACTTTTATATGAGATTGAAAAGTCGTCCGTCTTTTACTCCGCATCATTTGTTTCACTTCCTTTTCGTTACTTAGACTGCATTTTTGAAACCTTAGGTTCGTTTGCCTTTCGATAAACTAACCGGTTTTGTATGCGTAAGAATCTGTCTTAAATTTTTGGCTTTTTAAGGTCATTGTGAAAACTATACTTGAAGTACAAGACGTTAGGTGCTGTAGTAACAATGGGAAAAAATGATCAAAAAAAACTTTGCCAGGCCTAAGTAAAGCCAAAGCTTGCCTTGACAAAGACATGGCTTTCCTGTCTATGTTACGATCAACTCCCGATTCGATTGTTTTTCCCATTTCTCAGGAGATATTATAACAAGCGTGTGTTATATATACTTACAACAAGCGTGTGTTCTGAGTTTAGTATCACTAAGAACATGTAAACTTAACTAACGTTGTGGTGATGGTTACATTGGCAATCGTAGTTGTGACGAGTGATGAAGCTAGCGATGGAGGGTTCGTCAGTCAAGTGCAAGTAACAGGTAAAATGCACGAACAAGCAAGCCCGCTGTGCATGAGTTTGGCTTTCATTGACGTGTCAAGTCTGAAAGTCTGTGTCTCTTAATTTACTTACGTTTCCCTTTTCAGAGGCTACGTCCAGCCAAAGCTCGACGCCGAAAAATAAAGCTTCTGACACGAGGCCAATATTCGGAATTTTGATGGCTCTTCTTGCTTCCAGCATATTAGTCGTCGTCTGTTAGTTGTGACAAATAATTGGTAATTTTTCATTTTTGCATTTTGGTGTATTACACTCATAAATCTGCTTTAGGGTTCAGCATAACGGATTAAGGGTTTACTAATCGCGCAATTATTTCCTTCAGCTTTCGAGTGTTACAAGCATGAGGAAGCGAACGAAGTGGCGGAGCATCTAAAAATGAAGCTTGGTGGAGAAGACTTTTGAATCTAATCGATTTAGTGTTTATTAAAAATCGTAGACATTCTCCTCCAGTCATGTTACAGCCCCGCGGGGAAATTTTTGTGCTTTAGTGCTTTGTAACTGAAGCGATCCTAATCGAAACCTGTGCAGTGCAAGCTAGTGTAGAAATTGGACTCGCATTTTGAAACCGAGAAACGAGGAAAAAGAAACGAAGTCTGGGAAGCAAAAGATACGTGCCTGTCATCTCCGTTTAATCAGGAATTTACCTCTTTGTGCGTTTTTTTTTTTTCAAGCTGAAGTCTTCGACAACGTACTTTTGATTTTGTAACTAAATTTGCCTCCGATAGCCTCATAATGAGTATTTATGATTAATCCAGCAAAAGACAGCGTCTGCTCCGTTTTATTTTTTCAGTGGTCTTGTACAGTTCTTTCTGTATGCATCCTTTTGTCTTTCCCAGTATCCGGAAATAAATATAAATAAAATAGAACTATTCTTCAGTAACTAGTTCAGTGATTACGTCGAACGCGAAACCTTAATACTTGTGTAATATAGTAGTATATTCCTTTAAGGCTTAAACATATTGGATTTTGCCAAATCCCTCGACTTTTGTTTCTAATTTGGATGTGAAATACGTGTTAATTAGCTCAACAACAAAGGCTCCATTCGTGAGGTTCTTCCTCATGTTTGGTAAATGCGCCTCTATGATAACTACATCTTCGATTTGTCATGACGTATTTTTTTAGCACATATGTCTAAAACGAAGGAAAAAACCTGTTTCCTTCGTTGGATTCTACACCTCAGATGTGTATTAAAATGGAAAGCTAGGTTACATATTCCAGTTTTACTTTAAAACAAAATTATTAAGTTTCTGTACAGAGCAATATTTCCCCCCTTTTATAATGAGATATGGGACGTTAATTTGTATTCTCGTCAATGTGTCCCGGTCGTGCTAGATGAACTTAGGGCAGTGGTGCCCAACCTTTTTCCACCCGAGGGCCGCGCGCGACATAATATATAGTCTCGCGGGCCTGAATGTTCCGGTTTCGCCAGAATCATGCCGACGTTAAAAATGAAACTATGCAGTGATATACATGAGCGGTATAAATGAGCGGGCCGTATGAGGCACCTTCGCGGGCCGTAGGTTGGGCACCACTGACTTAGGGGTACCGAGACAAATTAGCCACTGCTGAGGAAAGGTGAACATCCCCTACTGTTCAAATAGGTGTGAGGAAAAGCTGGAAATTCGTTCTTCTTGTGGGGAGGCTATTCTCACGAAAGCTTTACTCGACTTTATTCAACTACAGCAAAAGTTACTCATGTTTTAACTTCTTTTGTCCACTTTTTCGAATTTACCCTTTCGTTGCCAGCTGGCTTGAGTGCCTTAGGACCAACGTACTGCACGTTAGCATAGGTAAGGTAAACTTACCTTCCTCAGCGAACAAACAAGCAGAAGCTGTTCATGGTTAGTGGCTTCTTTCCCCGGTGCACATGTATTTCGTCAGTGTTGACAATCGGAGAATCTTAGTCAGATAAATATACAACAGACGATAAGCTTGTCGAAATTGGCAAGCTTACCTCAGACGTACCTTGGCTCAGGTCAGTCGTAACCTTTCGCGTTTTCTAAATTGTTACTTAGTGCTTAAACATAATTAACATTCAAATTCATATCTTGCGATGCAGATTGAACCTGTCTCTTTGAGAGCCGTTACGTTCCTGGAGAAAGGATATAGAAGAACATACTAGTGTGAAAACCAGAGGTCCCTCCGTGTTTGGGGTAGGCGAAATGTAATGTGAGGGTTTGTGGGGTTTCCCCCCTAAGGAAAAGAACTAATAGAATAATATTATTATTATACACTAGACCATATTACTTTTGATAGTCACGGACTACTACAGTCAAAATACGAGAGTCATTGTATCGTAAATCAATTATTATGGTTTAAATGTGATCGACTTCACTCACACCACTGAAAATCTACAGAAATTAAGAAGACAACTTATCATTTGGATCGGATTCTCGTTAACAGAGACAAAATAAGAGTTAGTTTTCACTTTATTGTTCACATAAAACACTGGGTATATTCACAATGCAACACCACTGTGGCTTTTCCTATCCCTTGTAACATTACTTCAAAGAATTAAGTGTCAAAGCTTCTAAAGCTTAGGTTCGTAACTTCTATTTAACTTAAGAAAAACTATAATCCAATTTCTGGGCATGTAAAGTAGACATGACAATAAGAACACCTTTTTTTAAAGAAAAGCTGCAAAATTAAATGTTCGTTAATTTCTCGTTTAATGCTTTTTATTTTTATGGTAAACTTCTGTAACAAATAATTTTCGATATTTGCTGCGTCAATAATTTTTTTTACAGCTGTATATTTTAAAGTTGTATATTATGACTTTTGTTACATTTATGTCGCTTTACGAGTAACCCGAGTTTCCTCTTCTATGAAAAATTATAGCTATTATGACTTATCATAATAAATACTTCTAAGCTAGGTTCTTATTAATTTCGACTTCATTCGTGTTATTCACGACTGTTGTCACTAATAACGGTCGTAACTTGCGCTGACTTTTGAAGAAAAAAAACGCAGTTTCTATAACACCCGATCACCCACATAACCAACATGGCGTGGCTTTGACGTCGCGAACGGCGTGTTTCAAGTATTTTTTTTAAGAGTGGAGCCTCTAACACTCTATACACGGCTATTATGAAATCTCTTAATAGTTTTATAAAGGATTAGTACCAACAAGGCCGTACCCAGAATGGTTAGAGGGTCCATCCCTCCCCCCTTTCCACGCCGAAACTTTTGTTTTATAATGGGGAAAATAGGACAAACCGCAAATGTCCGAAAAAAGTTGTCCCCCCTCCCCGAAAGGGCATAACCCCTTCTGAACTAAAATTCCTGGGTACGGCTCGGAGTACTAGTATTAAGTGCGCAGCTCTTTTTCAACGATTTTCCTGCGTTGAAATTTTCTAGATTATACCTAGTGTACTACGCCAGAATCTGTCAAGTATCGAACTTTCAACCATCTTCCTCTCGACCGCTCTGCAAAATCGCAGCTTTACTCTAGTCTTTTACGGAAATGTTTCAAATATCGTTGGAATTTACAGAATGGCAATCGGTCTGATAGATCTGTTGATAGTAAGACGAAATCGAAATGTCCAATATATTGCATATTGACCTCCACTACTTCAGCTACTTCAGTAGAATAAGAAAAGTTGTCAAGTAGATTTTCTGCGTCCTCTTGACTCTCATGAACAAAGAAGTGACCGCGCCCCGGTCTTATTGAAAAACTAAATGTTACAAATGATAGAGCTAGGCAGTTCTGATATCTTTTAAGTGTTTCCTATGTCGGAGAATCTATCGACGTACATCAATGCTACAATCTCCAATACTGGATACCTCATTGTACCAACCCATACATTCTATAAGCGTAAAGATAAAACTTAAGGTTTATGGCTGCTAAAACCGAAACACTTTTAGCGGGCTTTCTGGTCTATTTCGCCGAACTGTCGTCAACAGTGCATTGGCGTTGTTGTTGTTGCTTGTATCGGAGAAACACGTGTTAATGTCTCTGGTCTGCCGAAACTTTCTCGTCATTTGTGTTCAAATTAACTAAACATGATTGAAGAAAACCAACACGTAATTATACAAAGGAAGTCTTACACTAAACTTCAAAAGATACCTTCTCTAGATGGAAATAACAAAGATAGGCAAGTCAGTAAATATATTCGAAACTATCAACTCACGGGATATTTTTACAGATTGATGTATTTGAGCGGGAAACAAACCGTGGACTTAACGTCGTGCATAGGCAAACCGTTTGGCTTATTCAAGATGCATAAATGTGAAAAGAATCCGAAGCATAAAATTCTGGAGCCGGCTGAGTATACCGTGGAAGTGGAGGACATTTTAAAAGGTAATAAATACTTTGCGGAGTAAAATTCTGGGGTAAACGCAAATATTAAAAAGGCCCATGTATATTCTGGGAAATATCTTGATAGACAAGTCTAGTGGAGAGGATAATAAGAGCATTTTGGATGACGGAAACGCACAACAACTTTCCAAAGATGATATCGAGTCTTTGAAAGACCAAGGTTTGACAGGAAGCGAAATCCTTTCGAAACTTGTTGAAAACAGTAAAACGTTTGAAGTAAGTACTATTTTCGCTGTAGCGACTATTTGTGACATTTAACTTTTAGCACAGAACGGAGTTTTCCCAAGAGAAGTATGTAGCCAAGAAGGAAGAGAAGTACACCGAATTTGTAGAAATCCTGCAGCCTACCATTCGCCTACTTTCTCATCATTTTTACCAACAGAACCCGCTCAAATTCTTGTGAGTGCTATCAGTTTATACATTTTTCATACCCGAGTTCGCATTTTATTTTTTTCTCCGCACCCCCAGAAACCTGAGGCAAGATTCTCTTGCGCAAATTTTAACGGCAGCGAACGTCAGGAGTGGTAGCAATTATTTAGTTTTCGACTTGGGCTCTCAAAGTTTGTTATTGGCCTCAGTCCTAGAGAGACTGTCCGGAAACGGAAAGTTAGTGCAAGTTTTGCCTTCACTGGGTCAGAATCAAAAGTAATTTCCCGTCTTTTGGTGCACAATATACCAGCAGTGCTTAAACTTGTTTGTTGTAGGGCTGCTTTGCAAGCGATGAACTTTACTTCAGAGCAACTGAAACCCTTATCCGTCGTCACTTTAGACGATATTAAGAGATCCTTGTCACCGTCAGAACCAACGGAAATTGTTCTAACCGAGTCTCAAGAAGGCGATGAAAATAGCAAAAAGCGAAAGTTGGATAGCAGTGCTGATGCTCAGCCAGGAAAAAGACCCCGACGTGAAGTAGCTACCGACGTTGTTGAACTCATAAAAGGAAAAGAGTTTGATGGGCTTTTAATTGCCTGCCGACAACCATCCAATTTAATCGACCTAATAAGTTTACTTAGACCGTCGAAAAACTTTGCTATTTTCTGTCCGTTTATAGAGGTAAGAAGAAAACGTTCAGTTTGGAGTACAAAATCCGTAACGTGTGTTGACGTGTTTTTTCATTTATTTTTTGCTAAACATGTATTGTGTCAATCAGCCCCTGATGGAGATGTACGTTTCGATCAAGTCGAAGGGTAACGCCGTCGCACTACGGCTTTGCGAATCCTGGTTCCGTCACTACCAAATACTGCCCGAGCGAAGTCACCCGGAAATCAATATGAGTGGAGGCGGGGGCTATATTTTGAGCGGCATCACAGTTCTCAACGAATGAAAGACGGAACTTGATTTTCTTATTCTGAAGATTTAATATACTCTTTTTGAGCCAACAAATACGACTTTTCCAATGCGGCTATTTCTGTTTTTAGTTGGGCTACCTATATTCAGAGAGCAATTGTTATAAATAAACTTTTTTTTTCTAGCAGCGGAAACTTACTTCTCTGTTAGAGGAATTCAGTCTGTCCGTCGCGAGGAGACTAACCCTTTCTAGGCCGCTCATGAAAGCAGTATCTGCTACTGCGGAAAGCGATCTGGCGGCATATTCGTAGAGCAGGTTTGCATTATAAAGCGCAGCCGCTTCGTTCTTTAGATTTGACCTTAGTTGGATTAATGTGTCTTCCACTGCAGGAATACCTTCGATACTGCCTTGGTCAAGCTTCTTGGATAGCTCCAGGATATAGACGGCCTTCTTCAAAGTACCCCTTATTAACATGATCACGGATGAGGCTTGTGTCATAGAATACACTTAATTATACAAAAATGAGAAAATGCAATCAGATAACGCTTATAGACCGAAGCACTATTATACACGCTGAGTGAAGCCATCTACAATAAAACCGCCCTATATAAGCGACACGCCAATTGCGCACGTGTGTTTACTTCCATATTCTTCCAGTTTGTTACTGACCTGCAGTTGGGCTATCCCTGCGGAAAATTCACTGTTAACTAGTGGTATGGCATTAGCATAGGGCGATTTCTTGGGGCTCATTTCTATTTCAAAATAATATCCGGTCGATTCTACCGTAAGGAAGTAAGTTTCAGTAATGTGGTGTACCAATTATTTTTTTTTTAACTTCGGTACTGCAAAACAACCGAAAATATAAGGTCTTATGTTAACATAAACGGTAGTTGGCAACATTAAAACTGCATAACCCATAACATTAAGTCACAGAATTGTCGCGAGAAGGTTGGCACGGGACATAGAGCATGAAAGTGTCGAGTTAAATGTAAATGAAAGTGCGGGACAATACGTACTTGTACTGTTCATAGGCCGTTTCGACAATCAGCAAAGTTTGGGTGAGCACCCGTGTTGAGGAGTCAATTGCAACGGCACACGCTTGCTGAACAAGAAATTTGTGACTTAATGACGCAGGTTCTATAACGTCGACCGGCTTTTCTAACCGTGTCAATACATCATCTTCATTAGTTATAATGGCCGCGGCAGCAAATCTCACAACTGTACTAGCTACAGTAACTCCGAGTCCTAAACGTACCCCACGGTTTGAAGGTCTTGTATATCTGTAAAACGACAAAGAGAAACATTTAATTCGTGGTTTCATCCTTAACTAATTAACCATTTTAAACTAACCTTTCCAACGTTACTGCATTTCTTAAGCTACGTGTAAAAAGTTTCGCCACTGCGTGTAGCCTGTTCATCGTTTGATCATGCCATGCCGTTTTGTTTACAGGGGCGATATGTCCGTGTTAAGGAACTGGATCTTCACGCCATCTGTATGTGACATAAGTCCAAAAACACGAAGGAAAGATTGCGTTCTAGGGAAACGTACAACCGGCAAAAGTTAAATATTTCCTCTCACTACAAAGGCATGACTTCTCCTGTTCCCAAATCTCCAGGTCAGACAGACAAGACTAAACGCTATGATCGTCAATTACGGTATGTCCTTTTCGTCATATAATTAGCAAGGGTTGCTTTGAACATACCTATGTTTACATAGAAAACATCGCTTCACAAGTAGCACTTCCTTTTAGGTTATGGGGCGATCATGGGCAAATAGCACTGGAATCTGCTCATGTCTGTCTAGTAAATGCCACGGCAACCGGCACAGAGATCTTGAAATCATTAGTTTTGCCTGGCATAGGCGCCTTTACAATCGTGGATGGTTCGCGAGTGACCGGTGAAGACGTCGGAAACAAGTATGTCACATTATTATTTGACCAGTCAATGTGATATCACTTCGTTTTTAGTTTCTTTTTAGATCAAGAGAGTATTGGCAAATCGCGTGCTCAAGTAGCCACACAACTCTTGCTAGAACTGAACAGCGAGGTCAGAGGGGACTATGTTGACGAACCTGTCGAGCAGCTCTTAGCTAATAACGCTAACTTTTTCTCCACTTTTTCCGTCGTTATTGCGACTGCATTGTCAGAAAGGTACTATGACAAGTAAAATGCACTGAAAACTTGCTCAAGCAGTTTTGTCTTAAATTTAAAGGCATTTACTACTCTTGTCTGCACGACTTTGGGAACTGAACATTCCCTTGGTAGTATGCAGGAGCTACGGTTTTCTGGGTTATATACGTTTGCAAATTGGCGAACATTGCGTTATTGAAACACATCCTGATAATGCCTTGGATGATCTCCGGTTAGACAGGCCATTCCCGGGCCTCACAGCATACATGGACAATCTCAACTTAGCTGAAATGGATCACAAAGCCTTATGTCACACACCGTACCTGGTCTTACTTTATAAAGCACTGGAAAAATGGCGCGAAAGCGGAAATGACTGGCCTAAAACTTACAAAGAAAAAGAAAGATTACGCGATATTATTCGAAACGGTAATTCTGGTACGAACATTTAGAAATTGTTTAATATTTTCATTTTACTATAAGGTTTGCTAAACTCCAAGACCGAGGAGGACGATAATGCCCAGGTTGACGATGAAAATGTTAAAGAAGCTTTGAAAGCGGTGAACACGGCATTAGGCAAAACAAATATTCCTGCCAATGTGGCACAAATGTTTGAAGACGAAAACTGTCATCAGCCACCGGTAGAGATAGCAAGTTTTGTTGTAAAAAATACCGAAACTGTATGTTTCTTTTCGCAGAAGCAAAGCTTTTGGATCTTGGCCAAAGCTTTAAAAGAGTTTGTGAACCACGAAGGCGGGGGTGCTTTGCCCTTACGAGGCACTTTGCCGGATATGACTTCGGACTCAGAACGCTATATTGCCCTGCAAAACGTGTAGGTTGACTTTAAAGAAGTCTGTTTTACTTTTTATGTCCCAGTAAGTGATAATGTTGTATATTCTTGTGGGTTTCAGTTATCGAGAGCAGGCGAATAAAGATGCTGATGCAGTTCTTCGTCGAGCCCAAGCGATTGTAAGTGAAAGGGGCTGGTCTAAAGACCTTGTCACGGAGCAGGAAGCCAGACTTTTCTGCAAGAACGCATACAGCTTGCGAGTCATCAAGGGCCGATCCATAGCAGCCGAGTATGATAGCAAGCAAGCTTTTGTACAAGAAATAGGTATGTTCCAATTTTATCGACAAGGGACTTTTTGCACAGAAGCTAAATTTAGACTTGGTATTTTCAAAGGGCAACACTTAGAAGATCCAGACAGCTTAATTGCCCAGTACGTTTTGCTTAGAGGAGTGGATCGTTTCCAAACCGAATACGGAACTTACCCGGGTCTTTATGATGACACAGTTGAGCCCGACATTGGACGCTTAAAGGTTAGCTAGTGGTGCAGATGAAGTAACTTGACCAACGTTCTGTTTTGTAGGGTTGTATATCGCGTCTTTTGAGTGAATGGGGACTAGGCTCCTTAGGCAAGGACGACCACGTTCACGAAATATGTCGATATGGCGCAGCCGAACTACATTCTGTAGCAGCTTTCATTGGTAAAATCGGGCATTTTTGATTAAGTGAATCACTAAGCCACCACTTTGTACATTTGCAGGCGGCAGCGCAGCCCACGAAGTAATTAAACTAGTTACAAACCAGTACGTTCCCATTGATAATTCGTTCATCTTCAGCGCCGTCACTTGCACTTCAGCAACTTTCAAGCTCTAATCCGCCCTTTATGTGTTGTGCTTTCTGACGATTCTTTAACTATATATTGTACGTTAAGCAGGCTTTTCGTCTCTTAAGCCATGATATAGAGAAACTAAACAATGTGTACTAGTTTTATTCCAGCTCCAACCTCGTAGCTAACGGAGTATATTGAAAGAACGAGAAAGGCAGACGATTGATTGAATGGACTGAGTGTTTTACAGTCAGCCTAAAGGATTTGAAAGGCATCAAGAACACTCGAGATAGATTGTCGAGGTCGCCAAAGAAGCCCTCGGCGTTGTGCTATACCGAATCGATTCGCTCGCTGTCAAACGTATGAAACATACCAGAAACAGTTCCTGGCTCGGGAACATTTTCTCATCGATACTTCCTGTCGCTTGGTATTTTCTCCAAGAATATGTTTTCGTTTCATGCACGCCTACACACCGAAGCGACCATTCTTACTACTGGTTACATCGAATGCATTTTAAAAGGTGAATATTGAATGCTTTTATCATGTAGACTTAGAGGGATCATTTGAAGTCAGTGCATTTTCGCTCGTAAAATAAGAACGTAACGTAGTACGGTGGAAATTCGGTATACCTGTTGTAGCAGATAGTCCACTTTACTGTGTAAGGTCCACAAGTTGCGGCGAAACGAAATGCATTTATATATGCCAATATTGGCTGTTATGGACACTGGGCTTTAGCGAACAAACCCTTCGTCCCCTCGGAAGTCGTTTATAACGAAGTTTAACTGTGAGTGGAAAGATATCAGAGGACTGTTGCACGGATGTGTGCGTGCGACGGTCGAAAATGCCTGCGCTCAAGATTCTGTTCGTGCAGCTTGCTCAGTTGACAAAACTGGAAGCAGAGTCCGGTGTTCTGTTCGCTAGAAATCTGTTCGGTGTTAGGCTAGAAATCAGTCCAGTGCTAAATTAAGTAATCCCTATCCTTCAATTACTGTTATTCTAAATTCAAATGTTGAACATTACCTGAAGACATAAGGAAGCAGAATACTCTGACTTATTCCTTAGTAGTCTGCTAGGGGAAAACGTAACTTTCTAGAGAAATATACACGGCGGACAATATTATCTTCCATCGCAAAGGTGAGTAATTCTTGTTTTGCGGCATACTGTTTTGGAGAAACGTTCGTACGAGATAACTTGACGGTGTTAAGAACTGACAATTCATCGACTTTTTATTCGAGTATAAAAAAAAAGAATTTTTCATTTTAGCCTGCAGCAAGATTCCGTGTTCCTCCCCTGTCATCGCGAAGATTAATCGTTGACGTTTGATGTCTTTCGCTTGTTACAATGCAAATTTAGACGATTAGCTTCAAACAGCCCTTAGGAGACGAAAGTCAGATTAGTTTTCCGGTCGGTAGCTTGCAGTTTCTTTAAAGCCGTTTACAAAATTATCTGTTTGCCTTAATTCTCTATGATAGAGTTAACAAAGTTATCGGTGTGAAAGCAGATAATTGCGGGCACCTGTGTATAGCTCATCTCAAGTAACCAGAAATAAAAAAGTCGTAAGTACTGTTTAAGTATTTTTGCGTCTCTCGACAGCTGATCGGAAGTAATTCTGCTTAGTTTTTACCGATTGTAAGACTTGTAAAAAGTGACAAAGTCGAAACTGATTGTGGCTGTTTTTTCTTTTTGTGTGGAAAATAGGATAACGAGAACTCCGAAATCATGGCTTTAACTGACAGTTTTTTTTACAAGAAAACATATTCCTTACCTTGTCAATTCATCTATTTTCCAGTTTTCATTAAAAAAAAAAATTGCTAGAGGCTGAACTGGGCTTCACACTGCCATGAACCCTTCAGTCTGTTCAACGGCGATAAGCGCAGTGACAGCGAACTATTTTTTTTTTTCCTTCTCCCTCGTTACGGATTGCGCAAAGCTAATGGCTTCCGCCGGTGATCATTCGGAAGAACTGTTACAAAGACCTGCTCGATTGTAAGGAACACCGTCAAGGTGACCATTCTAAGGACAACGTGTTAGTTGCTTTTTTTTCGAATATGATATTGACTTTAGCGGGGCTCGTTGCCTTTCTTTTTTTGTGTTCTCGGATTACACTAAGGACAACACTATAATTATTTTTTTTCTGCAATGTTTCCTGGTTGTGAAATACTAGTGTTGAAGAGTTTAGTTTCGGGGATCTACTGTATGTAAAATAAACCACTTATTCTTACATAAGTCCTACAAATACAGTGTAAGCGTTGAAGCCACTTGTTTTACAGATCAGATGCAATGAGGTGAAAAAAAGAAACATTTGGTTTGATTGGAAGCACTGATAAGCTATCAACATGTCGAACATGGGTCATTTAATACGGCGGCAAAGCTCGCGCGAGTTACGGACGCAGTTAAGCTCCGATCTTCTTGAACTCAAGGAGCTTCATCATCGATTGCTGAACGACAATACTGCAGCTTCAGCAACTTATGGAGGCACTGCTAATGCCGCCTTTGAAGAAAATCTGCCACAAGTAAGTCAACAATTTCCGCTTTCATATAAAGTCAAATGTTAGCTTTCGATGTTCCAAAATGCTCTGAATTCCTACAAAAGATATGCTCTGTTATTTTCTTTCTAAGAAATGTCATTCGCGTAGGCTGTCTCGTAGTCAGGCTTACATGAAAGACGTCATCTTGAACGCCAAGCTTCTTTAATACCATTATTAGGACCACTTTTCTTTTATTAGACTTTTTCTCTTTCCCAAGGCTGTCACTTTCTTTTGGTAAGGAAATCTATCACTTTTTAACTGTACTTCAAGAAAACCTTGACTGTTAGTTTTGAACACAATCCCCGAAAAAACGTATCGTTAATCATATAGCCGATCGCTAAAAGCCATCCAAAGACACTTAACGGCACTATTATTAAACCAAGCTTAAGAAGACGCAAGCTATCTTTTTCTAAAGAATAAGCGTGATCGTTCATTTTATCGATAATCATGCGGAGTTATTTACATTACTGAGTATTTTATTACCTGTCTCCCCGCTCCATTTTCGTTATTTAGTCCAGCACTACGGGATCAGCTGTAGGGAATATTGTTGCGGAGCGAGAGCGAAGAACGAAGCTCACGAGCCTGGGTAAAATTGAAGAAAAGGAGGAAATCGTAGGATACCCACCCGATACAGAGCATCCTCCAAAGTCTGTTGCAGCCGATCCTCAGCATAATGAAGGTAATGCTTGTAAAACTCTTCCCATCTTATGTGCTAACGGTACCATAAAAATATGCTGTGTCGTAAGCAAAAGGGAGCAGGCCATGTGCAGACGGTATTACTAAAGCTGAAGTCCCTGGGCCGAGTCCGCCTGTACCAGGAGAAGAATGTGAAAAGCGCGAAGAATGGGATAGCAAATTATCGTTTCTCTTAGCCACTATTGGTTATGCCGTTGGCCTGGGTAACGTGTGGCGTTTTCCATATTTGGCGCAGAAGAATGGAGGAGGTACGGGCTATATAAATGGTTGTTTGGCTTGTGTTGATCTCCGGCTTTGCTCATCGCAGGAGCCTTCTTGATTCCTTACGCACTCATGTTAGCGATAATGGGCTTACCATTAGTGTTCCTAGAATTAGCTATTGGGCAACGGTTAAGGAAAGGAGCCATCGGTGTATGGGGACAGATTTCGCCTTACCTGGGAGGTATCGGCATCGCCAGCACCGTCGTCTCATTTAATGTTGCAGTCTATTACAATACCATCATAGCCTGGTGTCTCTACTACCTCGCCAATGTAAGTGCGGCATAACAGTCTGTATTAATATTAAGCCTGGGGCCGTAATATGCGAGAGTGGGCGCCGGCTCAACGGGCGCCGGAATAGCTTTAGGCTACCAGAATTATTAGCAGCTGCGAAAGAGGTAGCAGCAATATTCCACTACCACCGCGAGCAGCTGTGAGATATTACGGTCCAGCTCACATGAGCCCATGTGACTATATTGTTTTGGTATGTTTTTTTTTTTTTTGCTACGGAAGAGTTTTCAGTCACCACTCCCATGGTCGGAATGCCCTAAGGAATACTTCGATAACTCATCCTTCATCGATAATCCCGAATGCAAAGTTAGACAATTTTATGCGAATTAGGAACACATTTTTATGTTTTGTTGGTAACAGCGAAGCGGCTCTACGCAATATTTCTGGTACAGGGAAACCTTAGACATATCTCCCGATATCAACACACCACAAAACTTTAACTGGAAAATCGCGTCATGTCTGGTGGTCGCATGGATCCTGGCATATTTATGTATGGCCAAGGGCATAGCTTCTTCTGGCAAAGTACCTAAGGGAGCATATTATTTTCCACATAACTTTTTTCCTTTCCTCCAAGTTTAGGTGGTATATGTTACGGCTACGTTCCCGTACTTGGTACTCATTATCTTCTTTGTCCGCGGAATGACACTTCCGGGAATGGAGGACGGCTTGGCCCATCTGTTTACGCCACGCTGGGAAAAATTAGCGGATCCCGTTGTCTGGCTGGAAGCTGGAACGCAGATCTTTTTCTCATTAGGTTTGGCTTTTGGAGGATTAATAGCATTTTCGTCGTACAACTCTGTGAGCAGTCAATGCTACCGTGATGCTGTCTTGGTTTCCCTCACCAACTATTTTACTTCCATGTTCGCTGGAGTCGTGGTTTTTTCGGTTATTGGTAAAAGTTGCTTAAAGCTGAGAATAGTGTCTCTCAGATTTTGACACTGATGAGTTTTGCAGGATTTAAAGCACGAATGACTTACGAAAACTGTTTACGAACGCGAAACGAAACACTTTATCATGCAGGATTGACTTTCCTCGCAGAATTTGACAATCTGACGCATGGCGTGTCGTGGATTTTGCATGCAGGCCAGAATATGAGTCTCCCGAAGCTTCCTGAGTGTGATTTACAGAAGGAGTTGGACAACGTAAGGCTTTGACTGCTTTCTTACACTTTCTGGAGTACACTGGAAAAGCTTTTCCAAAGCACCAAAAAAAAAAAAAAAAAAAAAAAAATTTTTTTTTTTTTAAACAGTGACTTTTCCCCTGTTTGTAAAGCACTTTGCTTTTCTTTGCTTCTTGCAGACGGCTTCAGGCAGCGGTTTGGCTTTTATTGTCTGCACCGAAGCCGTCCAACAGCTTCCGTTTTCATCCTTATGGTCTGTTCTCTTTTTTCTAATGTTATTCACGCTGGGAATCGATTCTCAGTTTGGCACTCTAGAAGGTGTTGTCACGTCCATCGTGGACCTAAAACTATTTCCTGAACTACGTAAAGAGGTTTTAACAGGTAACGATGACGCCATTCATATAACTAAGCACAAAGAGCTTATAAAACGAACTACATGGAACCTCATGCGGTGTATTCTTTTTTCCTCAGCAATCTTATGCAGTGTGTGCTGTGTCATCTCGATGGTTTTCACGCATGGGGCTGGTAATTACATCTTCACGCTCTTTGATGATTTCGCGGGTAATGTACCCCTCCTCATTATCGCCTTCTTTGAGTGCATCGCTGTTGCTTATGTCTACGGACTCGGCAGGTTAGTTTAAGGATCTCTCTCTGTGGATTGTCTGTCGGAAGTTCAGCTTGGAAGTAGCAAACTTCTGAATCATATTCGTAACATGCGCGGATAGCGTCGAAAAAAATCTTAACTGTACCCACTAACAGTGAAGTTGTTCCTCAGATTCGCTGATGACATCGAGTTAATGACGGGCTCCCGACCTAACATATTTTGGATGATTTGTTGGAAATATCTTTCCCCGCTGACAATGTTATGCATTGTAACGTCTAGTTTCATCAAAAGCATGGTCGAAGGGAGCGGTTACCAAGCTTGGGTGGCTAGCGAAGGCACGACAGTGAAATTGGAGTGGCCTATATGGGCTCAGATTCTTATTGCGATGCTGGTCTTAATGTCCGCGTTATGGATTCCCGTAATTGCGGTCACTCGGTATGTGAATGAAAAAGTGAGCCCATCGTGAGCTATGAATTTGTTGAATGCTGTCTGTATTGCAGAGCGTTTGGTATTCGACTGCTGGCAGACGAACCGCCTGCCTGGTTTCCTTCCAACGAGCTCAGGGAATACCATGGATTGACCAGGCATTTTCCAACAAAATTGGAATCCTTATTCTTTTGTATGCACGACGACGGATCCGAAGGATGCTGTTGCCCTTCGCGCCCCACAAGCGATGCTTGATTATACACATATCCGACAGAAAATTAAAATTAGAGTTAGCGATTAATTTTCAACTTTGTACATAAGACAGCTCACAACGAAAGAATAAGAATGTCTTCCCATGTTCCCAAGTCGAACAAATTTCGCTTATAAGCGAGGGCTGTGAGAGCTTAACATTTCAGTTGATTAATTAGGACTACAATTTGAATCAATCCAATTTTCCTTTGTTAATGCGTCGGAGTGTAAAGGCAAATCGAAAGTGGAAGTTTAGATTCCGCTTGAACTCATCGAATTTTCCCATTTGGCGAAGTAGCAGACAACGACATAAAAGTAATTTGAAGATTAGGCATCGTTCTGAATAGTGTACTGATTTCAGAAGTTTATTTTTAGAACTTAAATCTTAAAATTACAAAGAACAGATTGGCCTGCAGCTAGTCTTTATAAGCCCTGACCATTACACATGAACTCTTTGGAGTTAGCGTTACTTGTTTTAGTTTAGCATTCCTGCGCCCGAATGAATGTAACCTTCACGAGCTACTTGTTTGACATCCCAACCGCTCATAACATTTCCGAGTGTCCTTTCTTTCTGTGGCGGACCGTTGGTGCAGCATATATAGGTTTCCGAAATCCAACTGCCAAATTGAGAAAAAATCACTCTTTATGTATGTGTAAAACAAAGCCAGAGTTATCCTGAAAAAAAAACTTAAAAGATATTTCGACCGGTTAGTAAACTTAAGTAAATGCCATAAATAATCGGTTGTAAGTTGCAGCCGTATTTAAGCAAGCCAAACCCGGGCAGTATTCACTGATCGTTCAATATGTAAACTCCATTTTTTTTTTACATTTTTGAAGTGAAAAATATTCAAAAACTTATAAGTAGTGATAGAACTATTTATGCGCTGCAATGTCATAACGAAGGAAAAAGGAAACGAGAAAAAGCAAATTTCTACTTTCTGTGCACTAGTCTCATTCTCCTAGGCAGACAATCACGACGGAATGCGCATTCGCATAGGAACATAGTAGTAGAGCGTCGTCCATTTAATGATATAGCTATTGGTGAAAAAAAAAGCTGCAGTAATAATAGCGAGGAGTGAAAAAAAAAGGTTTTCAAGGATCTCGAAGCATAATTTGCATCCCGTCCTTAATTTTATTGTACTATGTTCCCCTCCCTCGCCTAAAATACAGAGAACCACACTGCCGTAAGCTACCTTGTTCTTGCCACTTCAGCCTTGAGCGGGCGAAGTGAAATGAAGGGGCTTTGAACTCAGCGTCAGCAGCCATCCAAGGCTTGTCACGGGTCTTTGCCCAGTGTGCAAGCACTAGCGAGAGAGGTCAGGAACAGGGGATAGGATAATAGCTGACTTGGGATTTTGTAGGTGAACGCAGTTCCTTTCAAGCTGTTACCCGAAGTAGAGATGAGGAGCTTTGTTTTTCTTGGAGTATTGGCTTTGGCTGCCTTTCCTGCCTCTCAGGTATACATTAACATTCTATGTAAGTAGTAACAGGAAAGAGAGTTAATTTTTATGAGAATTCTTATTGTGTTGTAGGCTGCATTTTACAAAGTAACCAAGCAAGTCTACTTTGACATTGACATTGGCGGAAAAGATGTTGGTCGTATTGTTGTTGGATTATTTGGTGAAGAAGTGCCTTTGACTGTTGACAACTTTGTCACTTTGGCTACTGATGGAGTCAGGGGCAAGAAATACCAAGGAAGCAGGTTCCACCGTGTTATTAAGAACTTTATGATTCAGGGTAAGTGTCGCAGAAAATATCACTCATTTACTTTATGGTAACCTAATTCAGCAATAAAGAAAACAAACTTGTTCTTCCTTTGCTACAAAAATGGAGAAGAAATTATCAAAGAGCGTGAAACTTATAGTTAAGAGTATATTTCTAGCATAACTAATGAACTTGTATGTGACTACAGGAGGAGATGTCATACGTGGTGATGGAACTGGTTCCATAAGCATTTATGGTGGCCGTTTTGCTGACGAGAGTTTCAGGATTAAGCACGCTGGCCCTGGTTTCCTCAGTATGGCCAACTCTGGCAAGGATACCAATGGCTCTCAGTTTTTCATTACTACGGTACCTACTAGCTGGTTAGATGGACGTCACGTCGTTTTCGGCAAAGTAAAACACCTGTTTAATAAATTCTTTTGATTGTAAAAGTTTATTTTGTTTAGGTTGTTGAAGGCATGGACGTTGTGAGGAAGATTGCCAGCACCAAAGTGAACAGTCAAGATCGACCAGTCGAAGAAGTCGTCATCCGCGAAAGTGGATTACTGCCTTTGGATACACCTTTTGAGATCTCCGATAGCCCAGAGCAGTAAATTGTTTGAAGAGGCTGATTTAGTTTTCCAAATAGTACAGCTACTAACAGGCCTATTCATTCATAGATCAAGCGATTTGTAAGAATTGTTTTGGATAAGGCTGATAATGGGAAACATAAGCTGCGTGATCGCAGTTGTGTCTGTATTTGAGGAAAAGAGATACTAAATCTAGCTGAACTGTGGTGCATCTCTTGGGTTTTGGGTAAACAACAACCATTCAGCAAATTTCGTTATTAAAAATGGCCCTTGTTGTGCTACTGGGACAGAGTTCCTTGTCGAACATGTGTAACTAACGACAAATATGCAAATGCGTTGCTGATGAAATCGCCACAAACATTTTGGCAATACAGGTGGTTAAAACGCGATCGTATTACGTATTCAATAACTAACAATTCGTTAAATGTTAGCAAACAAAATTTATAGTGACATGTAACCCTCAATATCGGAAAGCCAGTTTGGTACAGAATAAAAAACTACAAAATAGTAATATGCTACCTGTGATCTAAAAATCTACTGCAGTTATATATATATATATATATATATA